>BGZK01001056.1:0-220490 GCA_005406025.1 Eumeta japonica
GTCGCAGCGTGCGAAGAAATAATAATCAATCACGGGTAACGATCGCTCAGGTTCGACAGCCGTGGAGGCATGTCGTACGATTTATTTCCATTATCCCGGCCCGACGACGACGGTTGAAATCCATATAGAAATATATGTATGTATAAACGTTTCTATGAAATATGAAGTGCATCATTAACTGCGGTCGTCGTCGGTAACGTTTCTGCGAACGCTCACAACGGACGAAATACAAGAGCGATCGTATTGAACATTATTATTCGGTTTCCGAATTCTTCGCAAAAATGTAAATGAGGCTCTTACCCGCCGGGCGGGCGCGCAGGCGCACCGCAGACAATCAACACTGACCCATTAGTTCCGATCGTTGACGCGGTAATAAGTAATAAATATTGGCATATTTTGTAATCGTTTAAAGGCCTCGTGAGGGTCGACACTTTGTCACGGTGCCGTTTTTTTCGGTCATTTCGCTCTAAAGCTTTTGTCCATGGCACCCCACGGCCTGTGGCCGAGCGCTTATGGGTCAGTTGAACACGAACATTTTCTTTACAGAATTTACAATAAATTTGTCATTATTCTCAGAACAATTATATAGTAAAATCATTATTCTTTAGTTTTAACGTTTGAAATGCACCATATTGCAAAATAGACGACGTAATCTTGTAATAATATACTAATAAATAAAATACTGTCATGCGTATCTTTGTCGGGACTATAAAAACTAAAAAAAAACCGAATAATGAATATTTTTTTAAAAAGGTGTGATATATCGCTTAAAATATATTAATTCTGCCAAAGTGTACGTTTTATTCTGAAGTCTGAATAAAGACCTAAATTACGGAATACAATATTGTCAAAATATTTCGCGGCGCCCCGCTGGTATTTTATCATTAAGACGTACATTTGAAAGGGCTTCCCGGTGCCGGCCGCGCCGGCTCTCGCCGACACAATGCGCGCGGCGAGCTGGGAATGTCGGTTACGACTGCACCCGACAAAAGACTTGTCAAAAAACTCTTTCTGTAAAAATTCGCTGTTATAGTTTTTTTGGTATAGAAATAGTCTCGATTAAACAAAATCTCGTGTGTTTTTTCGTAACCTGGGCAAAAAGTTGGGAGTCGCGAAAGATGCTCGAAAGGTCTACTTTCAGCAAAAAGTTGAACTTTACCTGTTAGCGAAATAAGAGACGAAAAGAAGGGGTACGACAAATTCTCCTTTTTTTCGACGGACAGCTCCGCGATACCTGTGTTTTTTGCCAAAAAAGGTAAAAATTAAACCTTTAAAAAAATAAATGAAAAGGAAGTCGCGCAAGGGTTAGTAGATTTCGATTCGGGCTTTTGTGAGCTCAGCAGATGGTGCGCGCGGCGTAATTCGCTCGCTGCTCTCTGATCCGCAGACAATGCGGCCTGCGCCCGCGCAGCGCGTCGTCTGTCATTTATTTTACTTAACCCATAACATCGTTCGCGCCGAGGGTTAAATTTCACACTTCTACAGTTACCAAATCGATTGTTATCGAGTCACATTGTTCGTCAGCAAATAATAATGACTGACCGCACGGGCGCGGTGACGTCCCCGGCGCGAATGTCCCAAGGACATTTTTTGAACACAATAAAAACAAAGCCCTAAATAATCACTCTCCTTCCGGGAAGCGGGGACTTTGCTCACGCCACATAATAAATCTCACCGGGTTTGGAACTTTCCAAAGGGATTGTAGTTACCTCATTCGCTTCGTTACGTACTAATAAATTGTTTGTGATGAACAATGGTCGAAAAAGTATTTGATATTTATTTGTTTCATTATTTTGCAGATGTTGTTGATCTGGACAAACGACGATGTGTCGAGCTACACGTGTCGTAAATAAAATAACAAGTGTTATTTATAATTGGTAGGGTCAAATCTAGTTCATTTCGTGTCCTCATAACTCAAAATCTATTGGACCTACATGCTTGAATTTTATTATTTTTTATTAAATTCTCTTCCATTGCCTGTGAATCAGAATTTTAGAAGTGAAACCATTATGATACTTTAAATGCCAATGTCCGAAAAACACCAGTTTCCCTCGTCACTCAGCGATTTACTAAAAATCTGGACGCTTCTAATCGACTTAGATATTAGAGCATTGGGCCAATATGGGCTTAGATCATTACGCTTACTTTATATTATGATTTTGTATGCATAATTCGTTTGTTTAAAATAGGCCATGGACGTTTAGAGATCTTAATCTAAAGTGTTGAGTTTGAAGCCTAGAAATGCTTTTTAGTAGTTACTCATGTGCAGAAAATTATATTAAAAAGGACAGTGAAAAATAATTGTTAAAAATTTAAAAAAAAAACGACTTATTGTGTTACATAGCAATTTATCTACGCAGCTAGTTTACTGTTTCATTGCCATGATATCTTTCATTCTAATAAACTACACCTATTACAGACTCAGGCAGGCATACAGACAGAGTATTGGTTATGAAATATTTAGATTACTATCTATCGTTGTAATAAACTATTGATTTTCATTCCACTTTATCGGTGAAAGAATTGAGTTCCGAATTAGAGCCAAATCCTAGAATCCCATCGTAACTATGGGAATGTCCAACGTTACATTTTTGTACTAAATACGTAATTTGGCAGCACACGTATACCAATAATACTTCCAAATATTTTATAATATGTATATGCAAATTTTAATAGTAATTGTGTGTTTGCGTGTGTGTGTGTGTTTCTTAGTGTATGCTTGTTTGTGTCTATACAGGGGGTGAACGAGTATGTGAGTGAGTGTGTGGAGAGGTATGTGAGCGAGTGTGTAAACGAACACGTCAGGGGTTATGCGAGTGAGTGTGTGAATTGATGTGCGAATGGGTGTGTGAGAGCGTGTGTGTGTGTGTGATTCCTCTAAAGCAATTAAAGAACGTTGGATATTACAACAAATTACGTACAGTTTCATTAATTTATTTATTTCTAAACTTGACACAGATTCAAAACTTTTATTGCCGAAGCCGATAATCTTCCGCGTGTTTGACAGCGAGCTCGATTCATTTCCGACGTAATATGTTTTCGAAGGGATTAGAATTTACCCGTCAGCAAGGTCGGCTAATCATGAGTAATGATTTAGCCGAGGCCCCGGCGGCGCGCGGCGCTTGCGCACCGTTAGGCGCACTCAGCGAGTTGACTGCACGCGCGGTCGCCGACTCCGCCGCGCCGCGCACCGCCTCACTACCCGCCGCGCTACTTCACGTTACGTAACGCCACATCTACAACGTAACAGGGAAGAGCATAATAAAGTCCTAAATTATCAGCAAACGCGGGCAGTCGCACAAGGCTGCTAGAGCTGTGAACATTCAAGCACATACATACCTCTTCGCAATTTTCTTTTTTTTTTTTGTTTTTCAAATTATATTACGTTTTCAAATACCTTTTCATAGCTCTTGGGGTTTTTTTTATGTATAGGATTTATAAGAGACAGACGAGTATACGAGCCATCGGAAAGCGCGCCACCCCCGGCTAGCTAAAACGCTTGCGAACAACTTCATACTGTAGTTTTCGTGTCACCTCGATAAAAGTAGCCTCTTATCATTTTTTCATAACGCGCCAAAAGAGCATAGCTTAATTTTTTTTCTCTAAATCAAATGTGCAAACGAACAAGACAACTAAGTTTCTGATAGATTACTGAAATGGCAATTAATGTATAACATAAAATAACAAAGTTACTACACGAAACAATACCATAACGCGCCGACGCAGCACGACAAAGATAAGATAAATTTCGGACCGGTATGAGGAGGGGGGCTCGTCTCATATAAATTTTATTATGTACAAGTCGGCGTGATGTCCCCAGTGTTCGTACGCAGGGCACCCGAGTGTCGGGGACGCGCGCCTACACCCGGACTATGATGTGGGCGAAGCTCTCGTTCGACGGGTCGAATCGACGCGACAGCTCACGGACGGATTACGGACGTTTTGAAAATACGGGATATGTTCCCAATTATCGAATAAAATGAACAAGATGTCGCAACTAAGATCGGACGACGATCGGAAGTCGATATTGAAATCTCCTATAAAATTTTAAATATGTATCTAATTATATGCGTGTAGCGAACTTTGTGTGGTATGGAACTAGAGGGTGCTATTTTTGGAAAAGTCTAGAATGGGCTCTGGTACAAAAATATGATATTAAGTGAGAGATATAGATTGAGACAACATCTAAATTCATAGATATGTCAAAGAAAAATAGATACGAGATGGTGCTAATCTCTTGACATATTAATTATAATATGCTGATAAAGGGATTTTGATAAACTTTACATAATGACGACTCCTCATAAACAATAGCACGGTGTCGTAAGACTCTACTAACGTTGTAATATTTACTTTTGATATTGTTATTTGTCGAACTTATATTTTTTACGGCTGCGCTGCTCCATATTTTTTTCACATCGTTAATGTTGCATTCTCAAAAGCATGCGTCACACTTTCTGAAAGTGACAGTACAATTTCTCTTTTATTTCTTTTTAAATAAAATCGGAGAGCGGTCGGCTCGATCCCCACGCGACGGCGGACCGCCCCCTTCCTGCTAAAAAACCTTACAAATACCCGTACTAATAATGAGCGTTTTAGCGGCGCCATTTTTCGATTTCGCCAAACAGCAGGCGCTTTCCCGGCAGCTGGCGGACGAGGGGGCGGGCGCGACGCTCGCTAAGAGATCGCGAACGCGAAAGAAATCGTCGCCAGCCAAAACGCGAGACCGCAGCGCGGGCGGCCGGCGCGAGCGATATTCGGGTCGATAAACAGTGAAGTTTTTTGAGAGTTCTCGAAACTACTTCTAATAATACACTTTTGGAGTTGAACGGCTTCTTTATTGTGACTAGTTTTTTGCCTAAAGCGAAATTAATCAAGGGATATTAAACCGTCAAAATATATTCGCGAGGGGTCACATTGGCGTGACGCATTCCGTTAGATAAATACGCAGTGTATAAATCCCCATCCTACGCAATACTTCCATACTAATCAGTTTTATAAACTGCTATAATTCATAACTGTATAAAACATAAATAAATTGTTGAGATAACGTGTGCGCTTTAAATACATGTAATTTTTATTAATACAACGCTTAAAAAAATAGCTGATCAATTTATCTTATCGTCGATTGCACATAACCTTATTACATATAAGCTTTTATAGTTCGCATTATGAATATTTCTGATAAACTTTTTGTCGTTTGACGACCGTCAGTGGAAGACGTGTCACGCGTCGACGGCGCGATGCGCGGGCGGCGCCGAGGATCGGAGGGTTCGCAGGTCGCCGGCGCCGCGCCGTACAAAAAGCGAACGCGACCAGTTCGCAATAGGAAGAAAGTTGTCCGCAGCGGCAGGCAGTGCTGCCGCACTTTCTCCGCGGCGCGCCCGACTCCGCGGCTGGCACGTTGTTACACCATCACTTTCGTGCTTTTCAATTAGTTACTTTTGGTCTTTTCCTTACATGTCGTCCGTTGTCGTATAATAATGCGAGTACTGTTTAAACAAACAAACATGTGTTTTTTACGCTTTTAGTCATGATTCTTCTAAAACAATACGTAAACTATTCAGTGTGACATTTGTATATTTTTACATTCAGATACATAATGTGAACACATTGACTTTTAAAATATCCGTTTCATCGGCTACGTAGAGGGATCACGGTCTATTCGGCCGGTGGAAGATGCGGAGAACAATTTAAATAGAGTCAGGGGATCACGCCGATCGCAAACAGCGACGGGGTCAGTACACCCGGTCGAGCGGAGTAACTGCCGAAATATCGCGGCGTACACGCGCGCCGCCCGCCCGCGCCGCCGCCCGCCCGCGCCGCCCGCGCGGACAACGAACGCGCCAAGGCCACGCCGCCCGCCCGCAGCGCCGCCCCTCGGTGCGGCCGCTTTCCATGTAATCGCTTCGACATCGGAAAATATTGAAACCGACTTTCTTTGTATTCACTATTGCCCTACGCCTAGCCACTTTTGACCCGTTCTAATGCGGCACCATCACCGAAATAATACAAAAGTGACTGAACTTACGATGGCTCACGGTGAAATTTGTCCAACTTTCACCTCATGACGTAAAGGAGTTACATTGTAGTATGAATAACGTCCGAGTCTCCCTCGCTTATTATTATCTGTAACAAAAGAAAAGTCGTTGAAAGCGTGCGTGGGCGCGAGGCCTACTCTCCCGGGGGCGGCGCGGGCGGCGCGGGGGGCGCGCGGCCGCGGGCGGGGGCAGGTGGTACGACGTCAACGTGCGGCCGTGAACTTTTTCGGACACATTTTCAGAGGCGAATGCTGCGCAATATCGCCACGTGCCCCCTGCCCCCCCAGCCTGCCCGAACCCCCTCGCGTTCAAGGCTCCTCACGCTTCCTATCAGAATAAGTATCATATTTTGTGATAAAAGGTAGGTAAACATATTTAGTTAAATGTTGTTTACCACGACGTTGAAGAAACGGTGTAAGGTTATTTTAAAATGCTATCGACATAAGTACATAGGCATGTTCTTTAGAGTTGCATAACACCTATTTAGGTACTATGAACTATTTTACAATAATTATATAAAACGAATAAATTATGTGTGGAATGAACAATACGCTATTATTAATTTTTGTAATGATTCAAATATTATAGTTAAAATAACAAAAAAAAATTCTTTTCTGAATGCCATGCGATTAAAACCGACTATTCGGTGATAATGAAAATCCTATGAAGCTCGCCGTTTTCATTTCCTCTCACCCTGATTTAAATGTATCTGGTTTGAGTTCAGGTCACACTCCGATGATCGCATATGTATAGAGCGCGCCCGCTCGGGAATCCGGCGACAGCTGACTGTGTCCCATTAATAATCAATTCCACTTATCCCCGTTGGAAAAATTCGTTTCTACTAAATCTTATATTAAATTCGATTCTTATTTTAAAGAATGTGTGAAATCAGATGAATAGAATAGGTGATGTGATTTCAAATTTTACGTATTGTTTTTTTCTCATTGCCTCTTTTGCTATTTTAAACAATAGAAAAACGTACAAACGAGATAAGAAATAGATTTTACATATTAGTTGCAATTCTACAGACTCTATTTTTCTGTATAATTCTAGAAAACGAAAAATGACTTATTGTTCTATTACATATTTAATTTACTAAATAGTAACTGGATTGTATCCATACGAATTATAGTATAAATCTCTTTCTGTGGAAGAGAAATGTCGAACGAAACCAATATAACTACTGCGATGAGGGGTTATATTGTACACTATTTTTCCACATTTACCTTCAATGATCTCATTTAAACAATACGGCATTATTAAAAAATAAATATATTCAAAAACGGTAATAATAATTGATCATCCATTCACTTCTTGACTTTCATTGAGTACATTTTTGATATCATGTATGTATATCCATTGTTGATATGCAATAATTGCGACCCACACCTACTGACAAAACCAGAGTCACGTCATAGCGAGATCACTTAACTGCGCACACTGTCCATTTGGAACTTCGTGTACACGTTCAATTTTAATAGCAAAATTTCATTGTCATCAAGACTTGACGCTGCGGCCGGGTTTGTCTTCTCATGAGGGAATTTAACTCTTAAACTGTTTGTTAAAGCACGGACTTGAAATCATGCACTGACATAGCTGTTATGAAAAAAAAAATATATTCAAAAGCAGTATTGTCCATTACATTATAATAAAATAATTTCAACGTAAATCAACATACCAATCGAAACAACAAACGTTTATCCCTCAAATGATGCTCGACGAGTAACCAGTAGTCCAATTCCTCTCGCCGCACACTCCAGCGGACCTACATAATTAATTAGCTCTGGTTCGTTATCGGCTTCCAGCTCTAGAACGTTCGCGTTGGGTCTATGACCGACTTCAACGCTCCAGTTGCCGATCGCGTTCCACCGCGTTCCGTATCGCTGCAGGAGCCGATGTTTTTCGACGCGCTCGTTCCCCGTTTCGGCCCGCCGGCCGATAATTTCCGCGTACATCGGCAATGCATAAATATCGGATGGCGCTCGAGACCCCGTCGACCTTTGTACGCAGCAGGAAATACAAGAATAAATATCAAGGTGCGCTCGGGTGGAAGAGAAAGGCGCGCTACCTATCCGTCGGAACGTGTTCGATTTTGACATTATGTGACGGAGTGCGTGGCGCTGTGGAACGATAATAAATAGGAAATAGAAATATCTATTTAATTACTTAGCAATTCACGCAGCTATGTGTATAAGCAGTCGGTGCTGGGGTATTTAGTAAATTTAGATATTCTACCATTTTGAAATGTAACGTATTTTGTGAGTTATAATTAAGTGATTTCGGTCGCGGAAGGCGATGGCGGATGTCATAAAAGGCGACCAAAGACTAACAGTAGATCTTCAAGCAAACTTTCAAAATATCTAGCTGATATCAACGGAACGGGTGCTTAATGTCCGCTGCAATTTGCTCAGCGTCGCGTTGGCAGGCTCTTCTAAGAGAGGTTCATATCCGGCGGGTTTGCCACTAAAAGCCTGAATGAGATTGAAAAAACAAATATATTTTTACTAAAACTAAATCTTTTGAAAATGTACAATTTATACGTATAAAAATACCATATATTATTACGAGAATACGAGAATTTTCGAATAAGAATATATATATCTCAAAAGTAATTATTTGAATGGCTGTACAAAATAAGCCATTGTTATATATTTTTCTCAATTTTAAATATATGCGCATAGTTTTTCGTAATTTTCTTAACGATGCTACGTTATATTTTAACGCACGGCCTTGCAGTAATATAAAACGTGTACGTTACCAATGTATCCACTAAAAAATCTACTCATAAACAAACGTCAGAAACGGCGAGATATTTTCGGCATGGCGAACTCTATGGTAATGTAATTCGAATTTTTGAAGTACAACGTATAGAACACTCGTTCGCGTCATAGATAACATGTAAGAAAATATGTGCGCATGCGTCAGAGAATCTATGGACAAAGGCGGCGCGCCATTCGCGCTGCATTGTGACCCGCGGATATATTTCCTCGTATCTGGTTACGGTCACCTTGGCGCTGACATTGGTACTAATTCGGTCTCGCTCCGACCGCCATTGACGTAGTGTTTCGGCGTTTGACAGAGAGGAAGCTTGCGGCTACCTTCTTCCGTGTTTGTGTTATAACTATTTATTTTTTTTTTTTGCGCAATTTCATTACTTTAGTTTATAGATTATTTAGATTGTCCATAAGCTGAAATAATTCCATCTGACGCCGCTTTAGACCTACGACGAGTTCATGATTTGTGATGTTTGTAAAAGTATTTGGTATTACTTGTTTGATAGATTGATTTACTATTGCAATGCTTATTTAATAATTTTATGTAAATAAAAACTCCCCAAATCCAAACTTTTATCATAACCTATCCCTTTATGAGATCTAAGTCTCGATGTTTCTGAGGGCTAATACTAGTTTTCTCAACAATTCCATGCACCGCAGACTTATAAATTAATAATGAACCTACGCTCTTTGTCACCTAACTCTAATACTAAAATCTCTACAATACCTACTAATACTTCCTCCTAAAACCCAAAAAAAAAAAATATTGATTTAATTGACATAAATATGTCAATTAAATTATGTAAAAGTTACTGAAAAACATTGAAGTCTGTAGGTAATTAGCACTCACGCTTAACATAGCGTTAAACAGAACATGCTTCTAATTCTTGCCGATTTTTTTTATAATCGAGCCGCATCATAAATTAATACAGTTAACACTTGAAGTTTGGCGAGTCGTTACACGTCGCGCCCCGCACGCGGTCACCTCGTTTGCGAATTCGTATTCGCTATGACCGCCACGATCTTACGTCATGGTGTTTTTTCGCCGGCAGACGACTAGAAGCTATTTTGAAACTAAATTTTATTACTCGTTTTTGTAACAACAAGTAATCTTGAATTAATTTGCTTTCTAGACGCCATAATTTTTACATAATTAATATGAAATACTTATCATCATTGTAAGTATATTTCACTGTACCTATTCCACGTGGGTAGATTTTACATTAGTTAGCACCTAAATTGATATATATCTGAAAGAAAAGATTAAGTTGTCATATTCCTTTGGCTGTTTTTGCGTCTAATGTTATAATAGCCATATAATACGGTTTTATTTTGGAACAATTTCACTTTAAATTATTACTTGCTATTATATTCTTAACATTTTTAATGGAAAATGTTCTCCTTTCAGTAGGTTTTGCAAACGTTTTGCCCTATTCCAATATGCATCGAGTTCTAGATTAAGCTTCATAACATGGTTATCGCGAAGATTGAAACACGGGAAGTCAGTCGAATAGCGTCTAAAGTGATCATTAACCCAACGGACGCCGGCGCAGAGCCGCTCGGCGATGTTCCATCTGAACGGAGTTGGTAATCTCCGGTGGGGTGCGGGGCGGGGCGCCGGCGGGTGCGGCGGGCCCCGTGCGTCACTCCGCGCCGACATTAATTGACCGCACTCGACAAAATTGACCTTGGCCTTGGCCCGGGCCGCCGAAACTACCGAGGTCACCTACGATTGAGCTCGTCCGGATCACACGGCTTTGTGCCGCGCTCGCGCAACCGCCGTCTGCGACGACCGCCGATTTACAGCGAATATTATACCCCTTAACCATACTAATATCATAAATGCGAAAATGTCTCTGCCTCTCTGTCGGTCTGTCTGTCTGTTACATTTTCACGCCTAAACCGCTGTGGCGATTTTGATGAAATTGGCACGGAGATAGATTGATACCAGGGTACTGACATAGGCTAATTTTTGTTTATTTGCCTACCTGTTTCTTTGTACGTTTTTTCATAGCTCAAAAATAGTGAAACTGGTTTATATAAACTTTAATATACTTATAGAGCACACCGTTTTCTAGTATATAAGCTACTGTTTGTTTATCTCTCTGTCTGTGTGTCTCTATGTCTACTTATAACTCGACAATGTCTCAACCAATTTTGTTGAAATAAAAAAAAACTGATTGTACTCATTAGGAGTAAGATAGATTACCGTTTATATTGTATATTTATCTGTATATCTTTTCATAAATAGAAAATTTAAAAGTCATTAATTTTATTTTATTTTACCGGTCACACTTATTGTTTGCTTTGTTTAGGGAAGGAGCGGTGTTAGAGTAAACGATAAGCATTTAGAGGGAAGTGGGGAGAAGGACAAGGTAAGAAAGGGTGAAACAGAGAGGAAGCGAAAGTAAGAAAGTAAAAGTTTGTCAATAATCTGATTTTGACTATATTAGGAATAATGACTAAGTAAATTAAAACAAACGATAGGGATATTATACTGTGTGTTTTGTCTGTACTGTATACTATTATTACAATATTACAAGTGAGATATTTTGTGACGATGTTTGGTTGTTTGTAACTCAATCATGCATAAACGGTTGAACGGATTTAGATAAAATTTAGCAGACACATAGAATATTTCTTGCATGATATTTTGTACCACTCACTAATGCATTCATGTGCAATAATTTAAAAGAAACCGGAATTGTTACCGGAAGTAGGATCGATATCGGATTCATCACCAACAGCGCGAATAGAGAAGCAAAGGACGCAGCATTTGAATAGAGAACAAGGGCAGATTTGAACTGACTGTGAAATTAGAACTTTACTCAATAACGGGATCGGATCGGTATCCATGTTCGCAAGATATCTCGATACACAAAATGAAAGATCAATTATACTATGTCCATGCGTGCGAATTCCCAGGCTAAAGCTAGTAGGTAATGAAGTTAATTGGAACCGGCGTCGTTCGTAGACTCCGACAAATCTGTGCCTGATTCTGTGCAGGTCAGTTATAAATACATAAGTCAAATTCTATCTCATATTTTTTTGGTAAAACCTAAAATTATTCACGGAAAAATTCTCCATCCCCACAGTTCCAATAACTTTTTGTATGCGCGGATATGCACACGGCATCACGTCATTATTAACATAAGCTTGGTACGTATATTTTGTATTTCCGTATAATATAACTTTACAGTTATGTAAAAAGATTTTAAAAAATCATCCTTGATACGGACGAGGTTGGCAGAGTCCGGAATTTAATATATTATATACATTGACATTCTTAATGTGCTGTTCCGGTAATGAACCGGAAGTTTTTATCCCACTTTGAATCGGACAAACAATAATAAACCGGAAGTTTTTAACACGATAACGGTCGCTAATCAGCTGCTAAATATATTTGATTATATTTAATAGCATTTTGCACGAATGTTAATTAAAAAAAATACGGTTATTTTGTTTAAATAACTACAATATTTGTTTTATTTATTTTTATTACTATTCATTATATTTACATTATGATCTTTTATTAAGCAAAATATTATATTTTACGTTTTTAATAATTAATATTTCACACATGAACGCAATCACATCACTGAAGGGCTTACGATGATGTGATATAACATCGGCTGTTGCATTGCCCGCGTACAGCTCGGAATAAAAACATGAAATCAGTTCGGTTTTAAACATGAGGACAGTTTCCCATTCATTACTTAGAATAACCCTTTCCGTTCGCTATCAATACAGAAACCTACGCAGCCTGTTGATATACTCTGACAGGGTGGGCAGAACAAAAAAAAAATAAGCTCCATAAATTTTCCTGTTAGCGCGCAGCGGCGCGGCGGGGACGATTTGTCCGGGTCGCCGAGACCTTGACCTCGTGGCTCGCGCTGGACACGGCTGTCACCGGTATCGCTCACGGTCCCTCGGGGATTCGGGTAGTCGACGTAGAAGTTCGGCTAGTCGATTCAACGGTAGTCACCGTTTTCTGTCCGTTCGCCTATTATCACAAATCCGGCAGGAGGAACTACCTACGCCTCTATCGGACTACGACTTCGCACCTTGGAGAGGTTTCTCATAATTTCTCAGCAGACGTCCTGCGATCCCCTTTTATCGGTGCCTACTTCCGTAAAAATATTATATGTTAGAATTAGGATCAAAAAATGTATACAAGAATGGAAGGCGTGGCCTACTGTCGGCCGGGAGGCGCACCCCCGCCCCCGCCACCCCTCGCATTCACTGAGATATTACAATGCGCCTCGCGTGACACCTGCCCGGAATAAAATAACGTATCCGCAAACAAGGAAAATGTTTGTACGTCTTATTATATTGATATTTTTCACGGTGCTGCAATCTCTTTTCAATCGCATTGAAATTGCAAACCAATGCTTCGTAGCAAAAAGGAAGATTGATTTAATAAAATGGGAAAAATATTTAGGATCTTTTGTTGTAAAGTTATTATACCTTATTTTTTTATCGACAAATGTTATCCTGTTGCGTACCTATCTTTTAAAATATTACCACGCGCCTTAAATAAATGATTCTTTCAATATTTATTTGGTAGGTGGAACTATTTGGAAATACCGCTTGATTTTGATTTTACTCATCTCATAATCCCCGAAGAAACGATGGCGATGTTACCAATTTGGAAACTTTGACATGTTTTTTTTTATTTAAATTTTTTAATTTGTATCACATTTTTGATAGTCTACAATCATATCTTTAGCGTCCTATCGTGCCGCATTCGTGAAGATTGACACGACAAAAGAACGACAGCGTAGGCATAGAAGATGCGGGCGAAATCAGTTCGGTACATCGGCGTCTTGCGCAGGCAACGGATCGTTCTGCAGAAGTAGCCGAACATATGCGCAAGCGCGATATAAATCCGAGATAGTGTGTTGTCATTTGGTAACATAAAAAAAATATGCCGATATATTTAACTTCGCGAGAGTATTTTCCGTACGACGCTCGGTTAGCTCAGATTCCGACTTCGCCTACTACACGACATTAGAATTAGATATGTAGAATAAAACAATAAATTATAATAAAATAATAATAATAAATAGAAATAATTTAAATGTTTTGCACAATTTTAACAACGGGTTAAGTGCAATCGGATCGATAAAACTGATATCGGTTGAGAAATCATGCGTTTTGCAGATTTAAAACGCATCGTCAAGTATATATTTTAAATAAAGTTGACGAACATTGTTCGTTTCAAGGGCCTTGACCGCATTCCGCTAACGAATTGTTAGCGGAATTTATTATGAGGGGCGGCACACGACGCGCCGCCAGTAATTACAAGCGTATACAGAAATTGTTTGAGCCGGTGCGCTGCCAGCTCCTAGCCAGTTTTTTTTTTTAGTAAGTCGAATTAAAACGGCGGTCAAAAAATATTTTAATCGATGCGAAGCGGTGCGCGCCTCTGCCTAGGCGCGCACCGCCGCCCGAAATGAGAGATAGCGTCGGTTTTTTTTTTATTGTATGTAATGCGTCTACAGAGAGATAGCACGTCCCGTTCGACACCTCTGAAATGGAATATCCTGAGTGCCGGACAAGAGAACGTTTAATGAATGAAATTTTTAATCAATTAAAATATGACCTTTTTACAATTGATATTATAAAAACAAACTTACGAATCTATATAAAAAATACAGGTCTGATAAAATCAATTTAATATCAAAGACTGTGCCTTTGAAAAAGAGTCATTTCGTTAATGTTCGTGTCGAGCAAAAGTTACAATATCGTTTGTTCATCTTTCATATATCACTAAATCGTCTAACATATAAACTATCGTTTCAATATCGCTCTCGTAGATTTTTCTATTTACCGATAAGTGTTATTTCTTGTTAAATAGAAATCTCCCAAACAGCATGAATAGAGACTGAGTTATCTGTCTAAAAATTAAATGTATTGACCGATGAACACTGGCTAAACAAAGTAGCGTTTATTCGATGCAAATGTTTATTATTTAAAATGTGTGTATGTCCTATCGTCCCCAGCAAAGGGTACATGCGCAGGAGGCGACTTTCTATTTCACCGCCGAAATCCGGAACTCAAAAAACCGAAGCCCTAAAATGCAAGCAATGTGTCGGAAGGCATATTTTTTATGTCGTGTATTCTTTAAATAGAATAAAAAAATGTTACCATACGCCCGATCAATTGCGAACATCAAAAGCGAATTCGGGCCGTCGGCTTGTGGTCGCGATGAACGACAAAAAGTCTACATGTGGCCACCGAGCGAACGGATAGCTGTATTACTGTTTCTCGTACAGTGAAAAATATACCTTATCGCGCTTCATGTAAAGTCTCTTATTACGTGTGACAAGGGAATTTTTTTGCGGATCACCTATAACGAAATTCGATATTTGCGCCCTGGTCATCACAAAAAAAAAAGTAAGGGAAACGGAAGGAAGTAGAAAAACTTCGGGTTTAATTCACTTTCACGTACTCGCTCATCGGCAAAAGCATATGTCGCGTCAGCTGACCTTTTTCCTAGAGAATCGTATTCTTGATTAAGCGACGACTTTTCCCAAGGGAAGAAAGAGCCCGGGGATACCAGTGCTAAGAAAAAGGAAAGCACTGCGACCGCACGTAACGTCGTCTGCTAAAAAATAATTGGGTGTATTTTAGACAGGACAGGACGATACCCGGGCGCGTAACCGTCAACAGCTGTAGCGGACGACATGTGGTAACTTTCACCCACGTTTTGGTCGACACGACACACGACGCCGGCGCCGGTCCGCAGCCTGAGGAAATCGTTTCGTTTCCGTAGCGACTGTGATGTTGATGACTATTTTCATTTTAATGAATAATTATTTATATTTTATGCGTGACACGGATAAAGCGCAACGTAAAACCTTTTTGAGCGTGTGCAAAACACGATGTATTTTTGTAACAATCCAAATTACCAAATTATTTAATAAATTACTTCACCAAAGGCATATCTTTGTGATGATTTCCCTAAGCTTTTAATACCAAAAAGATATAAATATTTGCATTTGATTAGATTGTTAGAAAAAGAAATAATGAATTATTGGCAATAAAATCGTTAGAAAAATTTTAAAATGTACTTACTTGCGAAGTTTTTGTTCTATTATTACGATATGTCCTTATCGCGATTTGAGGATAATAAAAGGTGTATATTTAGTAACACTGAGATACAAAATTGAACTTCGTAACCACTTTAACACTTTTGATTGATCACGTTTAACTTTTGAATGATCACAAAAAGAAAAATATTATGCCAGCGTTCGGATCAGAATAATATTATATACCCATCGGTGAGAGATCTAGAACATTCTCCGAGGGTAAACAAAATCATAAACGCTTTATAAAAACAAAGATGTAAACATGTCATGTCCGATCCAATTAAACTAATTTAGTTATAATCTGGAACATTCTAACCAATCATAACGTGCAAACGATATAAACCACCACCCACACACAATGTCAAGATAAACATAGGATGCTATTCTTTACTTTTATAAAGGAGTTATTTTGTTATTGAATTATTTCGCTAATGAGCGTAGTCGGTAGCGGTATTATTCTTTTTTTTTTACAACCAAAATTATTTCACTACAAGAATATCATCTTACGAAATTCGATTAAAGCAATGTACGGTCAGAACAAATGTTAAATATAATAGAGCACACGAGGTGTTCAAACGTATCCCGACACGCCTCAACGCTTCTGACAACAGGGCTGTATTAAGATGCCTTAACGTCTTATCTCCCGATAGTTATATTTGACACTGTAGAATTGCATCACACTTTCTTTGCATCATGTCGAGACGAACGCAAACGCATTGCAATTGATTGCACTCAATCGGAAATCTTGCTATACGTCACATCCTTATCGTAAGCCGTTGTGAAGTTCTATTGATCATCGTCGAGTTCCATTACCAAGTTCTTTTCGCCATAACGATATCACTGCAACTGGAATATTCTCATATTCTAAGAGATTATCCCGAGTATCTTTTATATTCTCATATGAATTGAAGAGATAAGATATAATTTAATTTTAATGCATACCATAATCAGAACTGGACCAAATATATATGAGACCACTCCTGAAATGCTCCTTATTGCAACAGAAAAAGTGTAATCGAAATCGGTTTGCATAATATAGAATTATTCACCCATTCGTCTGGTATATGTCGTGTACATGCTTACGCAAATTAAAAAAAAATGATAATTATCTCATGGATACCACTATCGGAACTTGAGCAGGTGTACCAGGCGGTAAGCAAGTATCGCTGACCATAGTATAAAAAACGTTCCGACAAATGAGAATCTCCTCCTTCTCTTTAAAGCCTGTTAAAATGCAATTGATGGCAGTGATCAGGGGCGATCTTGTAAAACGGTCAAATTTTTGATGTTTAATTATTTTGTATTTTATTTTACATTACGTTTTAATTCAATTTACTAACATTATGTTACTACGCCCATACTGAAAACACTATAACGGACTTTTAGAGAGTGCATTGAAAATGACACAAAATATACGAGTGTTTTAAAATAAAGTTCTAGTAATGACCTTTTGATTTATCAAATGATCTATGAATTTCTAAATAGAACACTATATAAATTGACTGGGCTCTGTGTTCAAGTGTAAATCGGGCATTCTGCTTTACTCGATGATGAAAATCGTATCTGCACTTACTTATTTGAGCTCGCCTATACCTACCTACCTATTCGTAGTATTACTGTTTAATCAGAATGTTGTTTACGCGAAGCAATCTTAACATTATCTGCTTTTTTGAGGTTCCATACATGAAATGAAAATGAAAAAAATCCTGTAAAGTCGGTATACGCGACAACGACTTTGAATGGTAAAATCATTTGTGAATATTCATTCGTATAGTGAAGTCAATTTAAAACATTTATTTATACAAAGAATTATATTTAAAACATTAATTGAATCTCGCACTCCATTTTATTTTGTATTTATAACAAATATACATACAATTTGCAATACATTTGGATGCACTAATTCTATAGACCGATCACGGCGGGCCTACTCATCGTACGTTATTAACATAAGTGACTCAGCCGCAATAATTTAAGACGGTCACGTCAAATTATGGAATCTATCTGTATCACAGCCAATTTGGAATCACTAGACTCAATGGTCATAATAATCCAAATGCGGTAACGTAAATAAATGGATTTTGTATATGGAGTCAATGGTCTTGTTTGACAAAATATATGGAAATTGAGGATTGACTCTTAATCCCGAAACTACTAAGACTTAATTTAAAAAAATACTTAAAATAATTGTTTAGTTATAGATTACAGGAAAGCCTTATTTATAACAATTCTATGGTATTAAAATAACATGGTGAATATCGCTATATTTTGTGTAAAAATATATTTCTGCAGTTTTTTTTAATCGCGCAAACAAAGGGTCAGATTACAAAAAAGAACATAATAAATAACATATTCATCATTTACGATAACCTTTCCACGCCAGCTCAATTCCCACTTGTCCAGTTTTCCTATTAAAGATTATATATACCGTGATGCGTACCCGTTATAAATCTTTTAATAAGACATACCTACTTATGCGACTTATAAAGGTGTACGGGAAAATGGACGCGACCTCGATGATAAAAGTGGTCTGAGGACGCAAAGAAGTTACTGACACGAAAACAACACAGTGTTTGCGATCTTTTTTTTTGGTGACTGATCTCTTTTTTTTGAGGTTTGACAACCTAAAGACCATCGACATATCTGAAAAACAAAAAAAAAAATTAAACAAAGTCGTCCACATTGTATAATATGGAGCGTAGATACCTACCGTTTCAGTAATAGTACTTCAAATTCTATAACTTGAAGTGAAGGAACATCAGGAGATAGATGTTCAGAATAAGATATTTAATTTTATAGCGAACGACGTCAAATATTTTCTTCGACCCGCAAAAGTTAATAATTTCTAATACAGCGTAAATATATACGATTCTTTCTGTGATTGTTTACCTACTGCTGTAAATAAGCGTTGAACGTCATCCGACTAAGTGAATATTTATTAGGCCGATGGTATGACATTGTAAACTGAGTTCGCAATAGCCTGGTGAAGCTTTGGCAAAGGGGGAACGCGGGTGGCGCGGGGGCCGTCATTCGGCGCGTTAAAATCACGTAACGCGCTTGCGCGGCGCGTGGCCTTGACCGGTGTGCGCCAAATTTTCCAGGTCGTTCACCCGACCGCGACGCCCACTGCCGTCCGCCTTATCGCGCTTTACACAATTGCGTCGTTATTGCAAAAACGACTCTTCGCACGTAACAGCATTGAGTCGAAAACTGTACTGACTGTACGTAACGACCGAAACGGCTGAAGGTTAAATATATATGTGTATCGCGTCGACAATAACAGCATGTTTTACGTAAACAAGTTCTATTAATTAGTAATTTTGTAAGCTCATTCTATTTTTATTTCTCTTGTACCACTTCCGTGTTTGTGTTCTTTCGACAGAATCGACAGAGAATTGAATTCTGTAACAATGAATATGAGGAAATAATGCACGTTCTTATTTTTACAATTTTCCTACTGGCTTTTATTCAAATAATATGACTGGAAAAATGAACCATTTCTTCCTAATGTTTTAAAAGCTTTCGTGTTTACCACCGTGCACGAGAAAAGGGGATACGCGGCGCGACGTCGGCCGCGCCGGCGCCGGCAGCGGGTCAGTCCGTCACGCGGCGACCTACAGCGCTCGCGATCCATTAGCTCGATTTCGTGGCCGCGACTTTCAAGTTCACTCGCGTCCCATCACCAAAAATATTTTCGTGGTGTGACGCAACCGATGGTGTGTGCGTCCCCGTCGCACGACCGACGCGCGCTCTCTCCGGCCCGCTCTCGCGCGACCTTGGCCGAGGTGCGCCGCAAGGTTCGGGTCTTCGAACTCGGCCGGGCGCCGGTGGGGCGCGGGGCTCTCCAGCCGCGCCAATGGCGTGCGCCGCGAGCTCGCGCTGCCCCTCGATTGGTCCGCCGATGACGGCGCGGCAATGACCTCGGCGTTCGAAGCGCTTCGAGCCGCGTTCCGAGGCGCACGGACCGCCAGGCTTCGTCGGATCATAGAGGCGATTTTCCCTTGACGTGTTCGCTCGCGGCGTCGAACCGATCGTATCGTGTGCGGCAGCGATCTTTTTGCAGACTTTCACTCTTAAGGGGAACCGACAGGGCGGCGAGCCGGAGCGCGCGCGGCGCCCGATCAGTTCGTTGGTCGAGCTCTGGGGAGGTGCACGTGTTCCGCGAACGGCGTACTCGGCGCCGACCAGGACGAACGGCCTTCATCCCTCGCGCGCTACGAACGCATTCAGTGTCAGTGGTGTGCGTGGTGGACAGCACGCGTGTGGCGTGTGAATGTGAGGGATCGGATGTGAGTTAGGGCGTGTGCACTCGCAGTGTAAAAACCCGACGATGTCCCCGGACAGCAGCTACGGCGGCCGCTACGATACGCCGGTGCCCGCGCCGTCCGATGCACTCGTCGCTCCGGCGCATCACGAGCCCGAGTTGCATATCGGTTCGTTGTCTTTATTTGCCTCTGCGAGTACACGACGAACACTCGACTGAACAGTTTCTCATCTATTGCCGAGCAGTTTTCATGTTTAAGTAGTAGTTTTTGCGAAACAACAAATAATATCTTCCTGTTTGTACACAGACGACCGCAGGACAGAACAAAAATATGTCCTTAATTTATTCAATTATTTAATGAGGGCGTCGTTCACAATAAAAGTATCGTTAAGTGCAGGAACTCGTCCAGAAGGCCCCTAACGAGGGCCGTGTCGAAGGATTCGGGTGTGACGAAACTCTTGACGGGGCGAACGTGATCAATCGTTTAATTCTTCACGCGGAAGGGTTGGACGATTAATTGATTTGCGAAAAATACCCAAAAGCCGTTGAACGGTCTCGCCCCGCGCCGCGGTGCCGCCGGGCGCCCTCGGCGCGGGCTCGCCGGCCCGCGGGGCGCCGGAGTTCGAATTCATCGGGGCCCTTAATGATCTTATCGATTTGTATTGATTTTCTTTGTATTCCCCGCTCTCACATAAACTTAATGCGATTTATCGAACACCATTATGTTCTACCCTTTGCGCATGGGAATAAGAAGGCTCAACGAGGACGACGGCGGCCACATGCGTACCTGAAGGAATTCCATTTTTATCCTGATATTGATTTCGTACTGACTTAAGACAATGTATCGTATGTGCACAATCGTGGTTTTGACTTATTTTCCGTTCCAGAAGCGGATAGTTTACCTATCCATACATTAGAGTCGCGCGTTGTCGTCGGCCGCTATGAAGTCACTTTTACTTTCCGCGAGCGCGTAGGCGGTTCACTATGTACAATCTACTTTCTAGCGAACGTGCGGCACGCGAGAGTACCATTCTGTACAATAAACATACCTAGTTGCTTCATTTTCTTCTGCCATAATAATATTGACTTATTTCAATATTATAAATTGATTTAACATTTTTCATTATCTGTACCCAAGGTGAAATTAAAAAATATCGTAAATAAAATGAAACACTAGTTACGTAGTCATTACCACTTTGTTGTCCCAATATGGTAAAATTAGATAATATACGATGATTGAAATTTGAAAAATATTGTCATCTATTTGGCCCCTAATTTGTTAGCTCCTTACACTAGGCATCTAATAAGTCCTATACCTACATTGTTACCAAGTAAAAAGGAAAAACAATAGTTTGTGCAGCGGAACTCGCAATACCCGCGGTTTAAAATGATTACGTACGTAATGTGCTTTAAAACTGGTTATAATTAAAAAGTAAAGAAATTTCATTTAATTCCGAGATCGTATACGTATAAATATATTACAAATCAAGAAGTTCAGAAAATGGTAGGTATTCCGTTTTTTTTTTTAATTCTAACTATCATAATTATACATGTTAATATATATATTTTTGACGTGACAACGTCTTAAATTAGGTTGCGGCTGGGAGTCACTTATGAAAAAGTGTAACGCTCGGTAACGTAACGATGAGTCACCGAACGAGAGAGAGGCCCGCCGAATGCCTTGCGTCTCTCTCCCACTCAACTATGATCGGTCTGCCGCGCGCGCAGCACTAGAGAATTAGTGCATAGCTTGCAAATGTATTGCAAGTTATTGTATGTATATTTGTATATAAATACGTATGTATGTGTAAAGGTAAAAATAAAATTTTGTTAATATGAAATTCAGTGCGAGATTCTTTGTATAAATTAATGTTTTAAATATAATTCTTTGTATAAATAAATGTTTTAAATTGTTACTATTATTTCATCCTTCTTCCTACTATACGAATGAATATTCACATTAAAATGATTTTACCATTCAAAGTCGTTGTCACGTAAAACTTTCGCCCGTATACCGACTTTACAGGCAACCAAATTTTTTTTTAATAATTTACACATATGTACGTATACGTTAGACTGGAAAAGATTCTTCAGCAACGTTCTACCAAAATTTAATGGCACTACTTACACATGAGTTATATAAAATATATCATTATTTCGAACTTGTAACCCACTCATAAGAATATTGCTCTAAATGGACAGACACCTGTCTATGACGCTATGGAATCAAGCTACAGTGCAGAGGGATCGGGTGAGTTTAGAATAAAATTAAAAATATATGAAGCATCGTAACGCGCAATTCGCGTTATGAAGCTTAGATGTTTTGTTAGCTGCTTAAATCCATGTATTGTAAAAAACCTCCCTTTGATTATGGTTTTATTTACCGTCTGTTACAGTTAAAATTATAGATTAAAAAAGGTATATTTTTCGGTATAGTAGTCATAAAATTACTATTAATCATTCAACGAAGAATGAATGTTCAAAAGGAGTACAACATTATAAGTGAGATAGAATGATAAAATTATAACACTGAGCACATTTTTTTATTATAATGCGTAAAAATTGTAATCGTAATCTCCAAAAGAAATTCCCGGATTTAAAATGCGGCGGTCGAAGAGTGCACCGGCTCCAGCGACAAGGAGCCTCAATACATGTCGTCGATACGTGTTGTTTATAAACAAATTTGACACAGATCGCCGCGGGCGACGTTACGTGTCGCGCGCTTTCTCGCGCTTTCTTCCTTTAGATAGACGTAACGAACGATCATAACGAGCGGCGTTTGGAACAAGCTCCGAGTTGCATCACCGAGCAGAGAAATGCTGCGGCGCGGGCGACGAGCAGCCGCGGCGCTTTCTCCGGCGCGGGGCCGGGCGGGCGGGGGCGCGCGGCACCGGACGAAAGTAACACCATAGAAAGCGAGGGCGGACGGCGCGGCCGGCACGCGCCGGAAATAGAAAGTACCGCCCAAAACCCCTCACGAACGAACGCGCGCTAGGAGCGGAAAGTGAGAGCGCCCACGGACCTGTTCGCGCTCGAGCGCGGGAACGGGTTCCCGGCGGCGCGGGCGCCGACCTCGACGTCCTCCGCGCGCGCCCGGCCCACTTTCCGGCGGCCGGGCCGTCCTCGGTTACGTGTCGGATGCGGATGAAATCGTAAAATCGGCCGCGGTCGACGTACGCACCGCCGTCCGCCGTCGGCGACTTCGCGGCGCTTTCTAAAACAACGACTCGGTGTCACCTTGAGGTGTCCGCGATGATTGCGCAACTCATTAGCGAACGAGCGATTTCAATATTTCTAATTTATGGACACTCGGACGCGTTACGTAAACGCGCGTCCGAGTTTGCTATACGCTACAAAAGTATCAATTATTTTACGAGCCGGTCGGTCTCGGTGAAAGTGATCGGCTTTCTCTGTCGTAAGAGCTGGAAATGGCTTCGTGGTTTTGTTTCTGTCGCCGCAGAGGGCGCTGGCGCCGAGATTTTACGTCACATCGTTCTGTCACCGTGCGACCAATCATAACAAACGGAAGAAATAAGTAGTGTCCAAAGCCTTTTACATTTTATAAGCGGAGTTTAATGGTCTCTGCGTTTACGTACTGTAAAAACAAATAGTTAATAATTCTCCCCATACTTAGAACATTGGCGCTGTAGTCACCTTCTTTCTACAGTACCTAATTTTACAGTTGTCTAAGATTGTTGAAAATAAAAACTGATTGCATATTGTTTGTTCATTTTAAAAATGCGGTTACTTTTAACAAATTTGAAGAAAAAAAGGAATGCAAATTTTACGGAGAGTTCTTATTGGCAATGCCTCATCCAAATTATGAAACAACGAAATACTACTGTCATAATACCAGGATGTTTTTTAAATAAAAGCGAAGTGATCAATGCAAGTGATGTATAAAAATTATATTAAAATTAACTTTCTGTTTTTCCTTTTCATTGCTGTTATTTATATTAGTCAGGTGCTTATAAACTCGGTAAATAGATATTAAATAGTAAGTTCCTTAAATATTTATTCAAAACAACTAAGTTACTTAGACAATGTTCACATTAGATAAAATTTAAACATATATTTGTTTGAACAAAGCAAGACATTTACAAGACGTGTTCAAGAATCAGAATATTTTGTAAACGCACCTAGGACATTTCAGGGCGCCTTAAAAACTAAAACGCATCTTGGATCAACTGACGATCTGAGACGTAAAAATTTCGAAAAACGACGGAATCGACGTTGAAATCGAATTTTTCCATACGAAACGTAATAGAAATATTTTGGTCAAGGATCAAAAGATTTTTTTTTGTATTTCAGTTGACCTAAAAATGCTTATTATAGAAAAGGTCAATGGCAAATCCCATCCGTGCATGGTGTGAATAGCGGATGGATGAGCGCCGCTGCGTCCTCTACACGGAACCATCAGTGACCGCATGCGCCAGAATAAACACGTATAAGCTGACTGATCTGACATAAATAGAGGTGTCGCACAGGGATGCGTAGCGCACCCTGGCTGTTCAACTCTTCGTGGAGAGCTGTCTGTATGCTTGTAAATACGTAATATGAATGTGGATGGAGAATGCGTCAGCTGTCTGTCGACTGCCTCCTGAACGCCGACAACCAAATAATCCTTGCGCTGTTTAATATAGCGGGTGAGAGAATTAAATGAGTCGATGAGTTTATTTATTTACATAGTTTGTTTAGAAATGACGGTAAATATTACGTTGAGAGACGCTCAAAAGAGATTGATTGCGGGAAATAAAGTGAATGAAAACTTACTTGCTGTTATGAATAGTAAAAGTGTATCACGACTAGCGCGTTGGACTGTCCATAATGGAGTTCTGGTGGTTATGCTCACGTACGGTGGTGAAAGTTCGGCTAGCAGAAGAGACGTTAAAGTGCAATCGATGTGGTAGAAATCCGATGCGAATATGTGCAGTGCCTTGGAAAGATAGATGTGGGTATAGCAGGTCAGAGAATGGTGTGATTTAAAAGAAAATGTAGCGACTGCAGTGCATATAGATTATGTTGCAGTAGTTTTATTTAGAAGGCTATTTAGAAAAGAAGAATGAAAGTAGACCGACAGAACAAATCCATATAGAGCAAATCTATGCTACGGGAAGGTCGGCAAAGGGCTGCCCTAGAAAATCTTATACGGGGCCAAATCGATGGCAAACAAACGAGGGCTAAAAGTTTTATGCATTCGAAACCGCCGAGCTTGCATGACACATTTGATGGACGTCAGTGAAAGCAGAGAGGTGTGCGAAGTTCGTACCGTGTGGGGGTCTGTGGTCTACCATTAATTTAGATGAAATTTTAATTTTAATGAGGTCAAAATTCGTAGACCAATATTTTAAACAGTAGGGCCCTATTCATATTAGATTTTTTTCAAACATTTGAATAGAACATTTCTAGACATATAATCCCCAAGTATTTATATGTGCAGGTATATCTTTATCTTCTGAAATATTCAATTTGCTAAATCATGGAAAAAAATTCGTGTCAAATTCGAAACATATTTTATTATTTTTAATAAAAATTATCAGTTCACGGCAGGGGGGCCCGGGGGACCGGGCCCCCCTTTAATAGGACAAATAAAACCAACGTATCCACAATTTACCGTAGATATAATGGTGACCGTTCTTTTTCCACAGGTTTATGTGTTCATAGGGCTAGCGTTAATTACAAATACCTAATAGTTTCTCATGTTCTTGAAATATATATGTATGTGTTCCTTAAAGTGTTGAAATTAAAGGTTTTCCACTTCTTTCTTTTTGCTATATGTTTGTTAAATATTGTTGAACATTCGGAATTCTCGATATCTCGAATTTATTGTTTTGACGATCGCTTCTGTTTGTCGCAGAGTTTGACGGCACGACGGTGCTGTGCCGCGTGTGCGGCGACAAGGCCAGCGGCTTCCACTACGGCGTACATTCCTGTGAAGGGTGCAAGGTGAGGACTTAATCTTCAGTAAAGAATATTGTACTTAAAAAAAATAATGAATCGGCGAAGTTTAAACGCCAGAAGTTTTATAGAAATTTCATTGCTTTATAGCTGTACCTAGTTAGAGAAAAAATAAAACTTTGGTTAGTTTATAATGTCTTTCTGTATCTGATAGCATTTCCGATTTCTGTACAAGAACCGATCACGGACAATGTACACGATATCTGGGCATTGTCTTACTGATTAATAGAGAGTAGTGGAATATAGATTGCATCTTATATCAAAAAGTCCCGTCAAAGATACACTATTTGTCTGCGTCATATTTACCTACAATAATAAACATACGTGTATTCTAGCATGCTCACACGCACAGTCGCTCACTGTCGACGACAGCGCCACACGGCATGCACTAATTATTATGTACCTATAGAAGCTTATCAACTGTTAATTCGGTGCGACGAATTCGTACACCGACGATAGGCATCGAAGGACCGGCCGACCTCGCGCGGCCTGGACGGAAAACGGCCCGCGCCCCGCACCCCGCGCCCCGCGCGGCGAGCCCGGGCTCGGCGCGTGTGTACTCGAGTGGGGCTGCGGCACGCGGAAGACAATCTCTCCCGTAAAACAAATCACCCGGCATTATGTATCGAAAACGTCCTAATGGAATAATGATATCAGCACGAATTTATTATTATCACGCATGCTTATGTAAACAAACGGCCGACTGAACGTCCTGACCTACCGCCACTGACGTCGGGCACTTAGCCGACCCGCGATAACTACGCTCGGGCGCATCAATGGAAAAAATGTGTGCGGTGCGCTCCGGGTCGGCGCGGGCGCCGCACTACCTGCCCGCGCACCGCACCCTGCGCGCCTGTCCTGTTCTTCGGATATAAGTTGATATTTAATCCGCCTACCCCGAATGGTTTTATGGAAACCGCAGTCCACGACGTCAATGCTGGCCGCAGTCGACAACTCCATAGTGTTTATAAATAAACGATATCGACCATACGAATCGAGCGTTCTTAGGTAATACAGTGTATATACATGAGGCCGTCGGCGCCGCGTGCGGCCCGAGGGCTGTTAGTATTCAGAGCGCGAGTGCGCCGCCCGTCGCCCGTCGCCCGCCGCCCGCCGCCCGCCGCGGGTCAACGCTCGGTCACAGTCCGTGTCTTTAAGTCCTCCGTGACCGTTCCTTACCTTTTATTTTACTCCATTTATTTATTACTTTATCCTAATAAATTATCGAATCTTTTATTTATTACTAACTAATTTTCGACACACGTAGAAATGGCAAAAAATAATGTTCAAACAGCACCAGTTCAAAAAGAACGTCCTGGGAAGATTAAAACGAGCGTCTCCCGTGCTCGTGTAGTAGACGGTAAACAGGTCAGGAGCGCACAAAAATAAACAACAGAAAACTGGTTGTGCATCGCCTGCACCAAATAAAAAGCAGAGACAAGGCCGCCAGCCCGAGTCCTGGGCGACCCGGCGCTCGTGAACGGTCGCTTCGTTCCCTGGTGGAGTTTACTGATCGCTATGTGTCTATATAAGTACGGTTCATTATCTTTATCATGCCTTTTGGTTATTAAAAATAATATTAATTTGCAAAAAATAAATATGGTTTTCAAAATTTTAATCAAAACTACTTTTAGCAGTGAACGACGACATACAAACATATATTTTATAACTGATCCAATTATCCTTACATAAAACGATGGCAACCACTACTTAAGTACACATTACAATATGACCATTGTCAGAGAAATAATCAGCTACAATCTACTTTTGTTTAAAAAATTCATATGAAACTGCTAAACATATCAATTGTTAGCTAGTGACGCGTTCGCGGTCATTAGCCATACAAAGGATGACCTTCATGGGCTTGATATATATACACCGCGAATTGTCCATAAATGGAAATTCCATAGACTCAATTTTGTCATCGGTTAAGATTTAATAAGTTAAGTACTTATTTTTTACTCATTAAATATTAATATGTGTCCATTATATAATCTCATCTTTTTGATTATTATTATGGTATAATAATAAATCAAAAATATTTTTAAAAAATAATTGAATAGTATATGAACTCTTAGTTTTATTCATAATACAAATTTAAAAAGAATCTAAATTAAACTGTAAAAGTTCCGCTACTCGCCACGCGATGGCGCTGTTTGCGAATGCAATAGTGCTGCCATCGCTGGTGACGTTACGAGCAAGAACTATCTAAAATATGTGGCGTACATTATTTATACATTGACACAATGAAAATTGATTCGATTTATTTGTTATGGTGCTTTTAAAAATAACTAAGAACATATTATAGGTGATTTAATTGTCCTTTATAAATATTATTTTGTTCGTTTGTTATTGTTATTAATTATGATTATCCACTCACGCCGATTAATGTCATTTGGGTATCTAATTCGTATTCATTATTTTGTTGCGTTATTTTTTATTTGTTTTACGGTATTAATATTTACGATTAACTGTTTTCCCTATTACACTACAATAAACACTAGCAAGTAGCGTGCGGTTCTTCTACATAGGAGCAGCGGCTCTTTGTTCGGCACGTGGCCGACATAATTCGGCGATAGTGGGTCGGTCGCTCATTTCGACGGCACCATTCCGCGGTGCACGGCGCGGGGGCGTTGACCCGCCGCCCCGCCGCCCGCGCCGGCGCACCGGCATTGAAACCCTCACCGTAAACAACTTTTACGGGCAACGTACGCGCTACGTGAACGTAACCCACATTAATTTTGAACTGTCAGCTTAAAGGTTCGTTGATCTCTTCGCGGGCACGACTATTGGGAGCGCGCGCTCGCGCTTGCCTTATGATTTCCTGTTCGCTGGAGCGATAAAACAGTCCAAATCGACTTACGGAACTTTTACGTTCGCAGTGAACGCTCGGCCACGCGCCGTGTTCGGTTTTGTAACGTTTTCCTTTAATAAATTTAATACCGAGCACAGGTTAAAAGGCGGTTTTTCCAGCGAAACGGTATATTTGAATTTAGAATAATAGTATTGTAGAAAAGAAGACACGTATGTTATGCATAGTCTTATCTTTTGAAGGAAAATTTAATATCATTCAACATGCGATCGGCCAAATTTTGCAGCTTATGCAGACATTAAAGGAACCTCTATGAAACGGAATCGGTAACTGTACAAGTACGTGGTCGACGGGAAATGACTAACGTCTAGAAGTTGTGTGAGTCACGGCTTATCAGGCGACAACATCTGGACGCGGCGTCGTACGGTGGCGGGCGGGGGCGGGGGCGGGGGCTGCCGCACGTAACGCGGACTGTTAGCTTTACGCGGCTTCGTCGGAAATCGTTAAGCGATTTAGCGCGATGCGTCACTGTTTGTTGTCGGCGCCGACGCCGGCCGCGAGCCGTTGTCCGCGAACCGTTACGCCGGCGCGAGCTCCAGCCTCGGTCTCCCGCACCGCCCTCTATGTTCCGACCCTTGTACTCGATTATTTATTTATTTTGTTTTACAATTTAAATTTATCTATGAAATTATTTCTAAATGTGCACCTGAAACATCAATTTAATATCTCGTTAAATTTTAGAGTGTTAGTTGTGGTACAAATGTGATGACATTTATTTCTCGGTATTTCTCATAAGTGGGCACATTTAAAAAAAAAAAAAATATGTTACATATTAAATACTTGTAAGCGAATGTGTGTCTGCAAATTTTGGTATTAAAGCCTTCGTTCTATTAATACTCGGTAGGAACATCGTTGGAAAATACAGCGACTATAGCGTCGATGTACATAGACGAGTTTGTGACGATATGCTGCGATGACCTAACTCTAAATCAGTACATCTACTTCAAATATTTAGAGGAAATTTTATAACTGACATAAAATAATGAGTATAAATCGAGGTGATGGCAGGTTTTTTCCCGACATTACGCTACCATAAGTAGGTGCGCTTACGCACTTAGCGATGTAATAGCCCTCGTCACGTGTTTCACGGACTGCCGAAAGGTCTGATACCGTGAAACCAGTCATTTTAAAAAGTATGTAATGTATTTATGTTCATAATTAATGATTTTTGTAAGGTTTTTATTTTATATACTCAAAAAAAAAATACATCCGAAAGTACAAAAACACAACAAGGATAGTTTTCGTGTTACCCCTTTGCTCTCGGCCACTGGAACATTGATTAAAAACGTTTATCATCGAGTTGTAATATCAGAAAAGTTATAAACATGTCGTTAACGATGTACAATCGTGTCAATGCGAGCGACTAACGACAAAAAGATCGTCGAAGGCATAACGGCGGCCCGCTGCGGGTCTCGGCATATCGAACGTTCGAGAAGTGTCGGCGCGGGCGGCGCGCGACCTACATCGCGGTGACGAAACTGTCCCAGCTCAGCGGCCGACGACCGGCCGACCTCGCGCCGCGCGCCGCGCGCCCCGCGCCGCCCGCGCGCCCGCGCACCGGGACTCCGGCTCGTGCAGGACCATAGAGATCGTAAAACTCGAACATTTCTAAGAAATACGTATAATCCTGAGAACAGAACGTTTCTCCTATACGGTGATAGCGGCCAAATATGGAGTCTGCTAATTTTATACTTGATAAAATTTTATATTCTAAATGAGAAGTAAACACAAACTATAAACTGATGCGATTTTCTTTATTATGTTTCTTAGAAGTTTTATGACGTGTGTCCGTAAAATTCAATTGGACATTAACGAATTTTCGATTATACGATTTTTTTCGGACTAGGTATGCTTTGTTCTACAAATTGTAATTTTATATGTCGTTTTTCCACAATATTCCAATTTCCGAATCTTGATTACCTTAAGAAATGCAATTTCAATCGACATATCGACTCGATGGAAAGTAATTTTTTGTATTAATTTTTACTAATACGTTTCTTTACAATGAAACTCATTTTCTTTATAACTTTTAGAAGGTATGTACGTTATGGTATATATAAGAAAGATAGAAAAAAAAATCTATTAAATATATAAGGTGTTACACACTGTTATTGAATATTAAAATGTAAGCATTACCACCAGCTCAGAAATACATACAAGAAAGCAAAGAACCGACAACAAACTTCCGCTTTCATATAATTTAAGATATTAGGGTTAGGTGTGGAATAGCAGATTGTATGTCGATATTCAAATCAATAAGTAAATATCTGTACTTCCGGACAAAAGCGGACGGAACACGCATGCGCTGACAGCCACACACGCACAACACCGAAAGGTTCTTTTTACAATTCTGAAGGGTTTATTGTAATAGTTAACAGTTTTTCTAATTTCAAACGCATCGACAAGAACAATAGAATAAATAAATAAAATGTACGCGTACAAACGAATTTACTGTACACGTACCTGCGCTGTGATAGTAGTAAGAACGTTTTATAGAGACTGGATACGTTTATATGAATTTGACACCATCATATATGAAAGATTTATGATGAATATAAAAAATCCTTTTGAAAATTCATATATATTGTAGAGATATAAAAAAGAAGTGTCAGTGTACGGACTAAATAACGATCCAGCGCTGAAATGCTTTGGTTGAGTAGGTTTGAAAACGACTCGATACACTCCTGACATTGTTTTAGCTTATGAGTAGAGGCAGGCCTTAAAAATGTACCATGGGTATTGCTTCGACTGTGGTTTTCTCTAAAATTATCAAACACTCTGTGACGTTCATATTAAAAAATTTGGTTGCCTGTAAAGTCGGTATACGGGTGAAAGTTTTACGTGACAACGACTTTGAATGGTAAAATCATTTTAATGTGAATATTCATTCGTATAGTAGGAAGAAGGATGAAATAATAGTAACAATTTAAAACATTTATTTATACAAAGAATTATATTTAAAACATTAATTTATACAAAGAATCTCACTGAATTTCATATTAACAAAATTTTATTTTTACCTTTACACATACATACGTATTTATATACAAATATACATACAATAACTTGCAATACATTTGCAAGCTATGCACTAATTCTCTAGTGCTGCGCGCGCGGCAGACCGATCATGGTTGAGTGGGAGAGAGCAGGCATTCGGCGGGCCTCTCTCTCGTTCGGTGACTCATCGTTACGTTACCGAGCGTTACACTTTTTCAAAGTGACTCCCAGCCGCAACCTAATTTAAGACGTTGTCACGTCAAAAAAAAATACACACGCACATTTCATTTGACTATGTATTAATATACACTTTAACTCCTAGTCGTAATGAAATTTGTTAAATCTTATAATCGGTAAGCGGTCGATGCCGACACCTGACACGCGAAGAGCTGCAGTTTTGAACCGAGCGTAAAATCTTATAATAACCGTGGACGAACTCGCGCCAGCGGCGCCGCCGTCGCCGAGAACGCGCCGCCAGTGGTACGGACGATCTGAGTCACCATTCATTATCGGCGCGACCCAAAAAAATATTAGCGAGTAGCGTATTCGCCGTACGTGGAAGCGGTTATTGGGTGACAAATTACGACATTGTTTTGGGCGCGGGTAGCGGCGACCGGGTTAGGGGCGCGGGTAGCGGCGACCGGGTTAGGGGCGCGGCCGACGGCCGGCGCCGGAGCCGGCCGCGATCGATCCCAGCGTCGTCGGCGGTGTCATCTGCAGTAGCGCTGACACGTAACGCGCTCACAGCGGCAGCGGCGTACGGCGCGGCCGGGGCGCCCGCTGAGGTTTTGGTTTTGCAGCGGGGTCGTCGACCGCGCGGCCGGTCACTGCCCCGCGACCAATTACGGGCCACTCGTGCACCGCACAATGGATCGATGGCAGCACGAAATTGGGACGCGCCCCGCGCCGACGCCTAACACGCGCCTCGCACTCGTGCATGTTGCCGCATCGCGAGCGTCTTATGCGACGGCCGCCTGTTATAAATATTTTTATGGTGCCAAAATATACGATAAAAATTGGTTGCCTGTAAAGTCGGTATACGGGCGAAGTTTTACGTGACAACGACTTTGAATGGTAAAATCATTTTAATGTGAATATTCATTCGTATAGTGGGAAGAAGGATGAAATAATAGTAACAATTTAAAACATTTATTTATACAAAATTATATTTAAAACATTAATTTATACAAAGAATCTCGCACTGAATTTCATATTAACAAAATTTTATTTTACCTTTATACATACGTATTTATATACAAATATACATACAATAACTTGCAATACATTTGCATATGCACTAATTCTCTAGTGCTGCGCGCGGCAGACCGATCATAGTTGAGTGGGAGAGAGAATGCGGGCCTCTCTCGTTCGGTGACTCATCGTAACGTTACCGAGCGTTATTTTCATAAGTGACTCCCGCCGCAATAATTTAAGACGTGTCACGTCAAAACTATGTAATAATCTGATTTAACTTTTAAATATTTTATAGTAATTTGAATTTATTTTATATCGTCGTAGTACATTGTTAACTTTAGTAGGTATGTCTAAAACGAGACATTTGCAATTATCTAAATTGTGACGTATGCAATATGATCATACATCACCATGAAGCAAATATGTCAAAAGATAAGAAGATTGATTAAATATATATTATTTTTATTATTATTCATCATAATATTTATTTTTGTAATCGACAGTAATTCATCCTAATGTTACGTGAACCCATTTCATAAGAGTAGATCGATCGCAGCCCCTAGCTGCAGGCGCGCGCGCATTGAGGTAGGACGTGACGCGGCCTAACGTCAGCGGCGAACAACCGGCCGACGACCCCCGTGCGGGGCGCGGCCGGGGTGTGCAGTGTAGGGCGCGGGGCGAGTTGCGCAATCGACGGTGCCGTACGTCGACCCCGGGTGAATGACCGGGCGTCGCGGTGCCGCCGGGATGTGCCCGGCCTATATCCGGCGCACCGGTGCACCGGCGCATTCTAGAGCGGCGTAGACCGTTAGGAGCGCGCTGCGCGCGCGGGCGCGGCGCCTCGGCCACTCACTTCTCACGCGGGTCGGCGGCCGGCAAGTAGGTCGCGCGGCTAACTGTGCGCCCGCACGGCGGCGGTGCGCTCGGCGCAGTCCGCGGCGGACCTCGGAGCGTGTCGGTACGGTGCTGTGCGTGCCAGTGCAGTGAGTGCGTGTCATGTCGTGCGATGCGAGCGAGCCGAACGCCGGTGGTGACGCATTGCGGTCACGGCATTCGGTGCTAGTGAGCATGCTAGAGGCGCGGCGCCCAGCGCGCGGGCGTTCCAGCGACTCGGGCTGCTCCAGCGATAGTTCTGATAGCGAGCACGACTCTAAATGCCGTTGTCACTCGCAGGGCTTCTTCCGCCGATCCATTCAACAGAAGATTCAATACCGGCCCTGCACGAAGAATCAGCAGTGCTCGATCCTCAGGATCAACCGAAACCGCTGTCAATATTGCCGGCTCAAGAAATGCATCGCCGTCGGCATGAGCAGAGATGGTGAGTAAATTTAGCTGTTATACTAACAAATTCCTTGTGTATCAAAAACTGAGATTAAATAATTTCTAGAGACACCGAATGGAATGGAATAGAGAATTATCCGAGACACCGTTTCGGATAATGCTCACTAATTTTTTTGAATTTTTTATATATTTTTTTCTAATTGGAGCAAGTCGCTCCTGATAGTACTTATTATGACACTGATAAGTTAGCATATAAATATTTAAAATTTCTTAAATAATTATATGAATATTGCGCAAGAGCATATAATAAGAAATGTATTTGTTGTATAATAATAAAGAAACATAAAGTAATCGGTCCGTAAAAATCAAACTTAAGATCTGACGCTAAATATGAAAATCGTTTAGTATAATCGTTTAATAAAATATGTGGGAAGGTCAGTGCATACACATACGGCACTACTAAACGCACGCTGAGCGGGCGGGTGCGGATTCTATTTCGCGCAGCGGGCGACGGGCGGCGGACGCGGTCGCGTTATGCAAGCGTGCGGGTGAGTGCACGCTAAGCGGGCCGCAGGTCAACGGCCGGCGTGCGCCGTCGTTGCGACACGCGCCCCGCCGCGCGCACCGCACCGCACCGCCGCACCGCACCGCACCGCGCCGCACCGCACCGCACCGCGCCGCGCGGCACTCTGCTACGGTGAAAGCGGAGAAAGGCACGTTTCGTAAGCATGAGAGTGAAATTGTGTTTTCACTTTTATGTTTGCGTTCGTTGCCCCCTCAATTTCTCTGTGCTAGAGTTTCTAACGTTTATGCAACCGCTCTTAGTGATGACAATTGATAGATGATAGAATCGCTCTTGACATATTACCTAGTCTTACAAATGCAAACTAATTCATAGGGCAGTAGTTATCATTTGTACGTATTGATTTCGTGGAATCAGAATGAAACATTTACCATTTGTTGTTGACAATAAAATAATTCTTACTTGTAATAAACCGTTAAATTTGATCAATAGTCGGTGATATTTTTTGTTTTCTAATTTTATTAGAAATAAATAAAATTAATAAAAATTTACTAACATAAATCTAAATCTTTGAAAAATGAGAATAGAAATTATTCAAAAACTTTCAATGACACACATTATCACATTTTCTCGCATTCGGTCCGACATAATAAAATAATGTTAAAAAAAAAAAGAAATAATCTTTCTTCCGCTTCAAAGTGTCTGTGCTACTCGTATTTTATTTTTTAATAATTACTACTAAACACCAACCGTATCCAAAGTAAGCCAATGGGGGAGCCCAGTATTAAGCCTACGTTGTCTGTCCGTCTGTTTGTCTGCCTTCCTTTTAAGGGCTGTATTTTTTATACAACGTATGCAACAGACCGAAACGAACTAATTCAAAGTTCGCTATTTGTACCGTAATAGATAACCGGTTGAAATTTTCATAGGACAACCAATGGGGAAAATTTTAACGAGTAATAAAAAAATCTTTGTTTTGTGTTTTGCTGTATCGTAAAAACAATAATAGGTACAACAATCATATGTCAATCTTGTTCAGTCATATTATAGCGCAAAATCTGAAATAATAAGAAAACGCAAAAAAGTGACATTTAATATTGGTATGGAAGACTTGAACTTAAAAATAGGAAGTACGTTAGTAGTCGCGTCAACGGGTTTTATAACTATTCTTAATACTAGTTATAGAATTTTAGACAAATAAACTAGTAGTATTGATAAATAAATAGACAATAAATAAATAGAATATGTATATAGTAACGATTGATTCGTCATATAGTAGCAATTTTGTGAATTCGGTTTAAAAAAAAATATATGTAAGAATCATTCATAACTAAAAATTACGTAATTGCTTATTGACTTTATGTGCCGGGGAACAAAACCATGATCAATTTTATTTCCTCGTTTTGTATAATAATCGTAATATTTTTGTTTTTGATGTAGAGAATTATGTTAATTTAAAAATTCTTCTATGCAATTTCATGTATAGCTGTTCCCTTTTCGATCTTTTATATAATTTTAAACTCTTTGGAAAATTGAAACAAGAAAACGCATATTTTTTATATCGGCTTCTTGACGCTAGATGGCGCTTTAAGGTGATCTCAGCGCTCCTAGTGGCGAAAGTTGTGATCACGATTGTAATTCTTTTTTGTCTTGAATGGCATGTTTGTATCTTGACACTACAAGTTGAAGGCATTTACAGAAGTTTATAAAAATTAAACTGTTGTATATGATTTTACTTAACATTCTTTTCATTTATATACGAATGTAATAAAGTTAGTTTAATAAATTATTTAAGTTCTCTTTTTCCTTCTGCTATAATGTTATATAATGGAAATAATGGAAAAGCTAATTTCAACGGTTTCGATCTAAGCATAAAGTGCGTCGAGTAGGGGAAATGAGACGGCGCACGGCGCGGGGCCGGCGGCGCTGTTAGAGCGGGGGCAGGGGCCTGCGCAGAGTTTATTGACGGCGCGGGGCGCGCGGCCCCTCCCGGCGCTGCGCGGCGAGCGCCCCCCTCCGCACGTCAAGTTCAAGGGCGGCGCGGCGCGCGCCGCGGCGCAGTGCGAGGGAGTCCGGCCTGTGTACCGGTCGTCAGCCCTCTCGGAGTAGCGCTATGTCATACGTCGTTCGCCACGCTACTCGGACGCTTATCGGTCCCACTAGGAACGCACTCTACTCTTTCATACGGATTGCTACGCGCAGTTGGATTACAGTGATTTTGTGAATATTTTTAATGTGCTATGTGACAATCATATTTTTTTTACAATAGTTTGAATAATAAGTGAACATTTTAGTGCTATATCGGAACCGATAGTTACCTACCAATTTTTTTTTCTGGCCATTGGCTGTGATTTAGTATTTAGTGATAAACTGTAATGGGCTTAGACATGGGAGAAGACTTGCCTATCCTAAAAGGAATACTTAATGGAGTTGTGAAATATCATAATGCTCGTACGTATGTTTAAAATTTTCTTTTACTTAAAATCAGCTGTTTAATAATGGCAATATCTTGTAAATAAAATATTAATATCTTTCAAATTAAAATGTTGAAAACACATCTCAGTCTAGATTTTACTCATTTACATACTTTGTTACGATGCGAAGAATCTTACGAGTTGTTAACTAAGCATTATCGTTACTAATTAATAAATTTAATATCAAAACAGAAATACCAACTATTCAAGAGACACAATTGCTATATTTTTATAAAGAAACTAAATTTAATGATATTGTAATTAATTATTATTTTATACTATAAGACTTTATTAAAGAACTACGTGAGGATTTAATTCAACTTTCGAAGTTAACAATTAATTTTGTAGTTTTAAAACATAAAATAATTATTTAAAGTTTTAATGAAATTGGCAACAAATAGAAAATTGACTTTCCACTGGTTATGAAAATATTATTAGATGCAACGTTTGCATTCTTCACATTTGTTTACATTCCATTTTTGAAGTATATTGTTACATTAAGTATATTTCGGACTTGGAATTTTCTTATATTAAGTAAAATTTAATATACAATTTGATTTGAAAATTACAATAAATTAATTACGGTATGAAAAATATGCAAAAACGAAAGCGTAGTCTCAATAATACAAACACAAATTGCACGTGCATTTACGACGACCCACATTGAGTCTGCGCAGCGAAAGTACGGAGAAATGGCGAGAGGGCGCTCTCCGCTTTCGTTTTCAGCGGCGGTACGCGCTCGCAAACACTTTCACCACGTCCGCGTGCACGAAAGTCTCAAGCGCTGCACGACATCGCGCCGCTTACGTCGTTCTCGTCCCGCGGTGCGGGCCTAGCGCGAGAAAGTCGTAACACTTTTTGTCGTGACCTCGCGATCCGCTCTTTGTCACTCGGGCCTGAACTAGTCCACCGATCGCGATCGCATCCGGGCGCACGACCGCAGCCCTCGCGCGGGAGCCCGGCGGGGCCGTCGAACTCGACCCCGCCGTCAGCTGCGCGCGCGTGCGCCGGCGGCGCGCGGCCTTCGCGGCAGCTGCACCCTCCGCTGTTTAGCCCTGACCTCGCCCAATTCGAATTCGGTTATTATTAATTGCTTTTGCGCATATGCTTTCGATCGTCCTTCCGAAGTCCATAAAACTATCTCGATGATGAATAAATATATTTATTTGTTTTGTCGTAGCTGTGCGATTCGGTCGCGTGCCAAAGCGCGAGAAAGCGCGGATTCTGGCCGCCATGCAGCAGTCGTCGGTGTCGCGCGCGCACGAGCAGCAGGCCGCCGCCGAGCTGGAGGACGCTCCCCGGCTGCTGGCGCGTGTGGTGCGCGCTCACCTCGACACCTGCGAGTTCACGCGCGACCGCGTTGCCGCTATGCGCGCACGCGCACGCGACTCTCCCACCTATTCTCAACCTACTCTGGTTCGTAACTTTTTTAAGGTCGATAATGTTTCAAAGTATTTCTTTATGTTATTATAAGATAATAGCTGACCGTATCATGTTTTGTGCAGGCTTGTCCGCTGAATCCGGCCCCGGAGCTCCAGTCAGAAAAAGAATTCTCTCAGCGGTTTGCTCACGTCATCCGAGGCGTCATCGACTTCGCCGGCCTCATCCCGGGTTTCCAGTTGCTCACGCAAGACGATAAGTTCACGTTGCTCAAGAGCGGACTATTTGATGCGTTGTTCGTGAGGCTCATCTGCATGTTTGATGCGCCGCTGAATAGTATTATCTGTCTTAACGGTCAGCTCATGAAGAGAGACTCGATCCAGAGCGGCGCTAATGCCCGGTTTCTCGTAGATTCAACCTTTAAATTTGCTGAACGCATTAACTCCATGAATTTGAGCGATGCCGAAATCGGACTTTTCTGCGCCATAGTATTGATAACGCCTGATAGGCCCGGTCTGCGCAACATCGAGCTCGTGGAACGCATGCACGCGCGACTCAAAGCCTGCCTGCAGACCGTCGTGGCGCAAAATAGACCCGACCGGCCGGGTTTTCTTCACGAGTTGATGGACACATTACCCGACCTGCGTACGCTCAGCACGTTGCATACAGAAAAACTGGTCGTGTTCCGTACCGAACATAAGGAACTTCTACGCCAACAGATGTGGGCAGAAGAAGAAAGTGGCGGGTGGGCCGATTCAGGGGTGGATGATGCCGCTCGCAGCCCGCTCGGCTCCGTATCCAGCAGTGAGTCGGGCGAGACCGCCGCCGAATGCGGTGCTCCACTTTTGGCCGCGACTTTGGCCGGTCGTCGTCGGCTCGATTCACGCGGTTCCGTCGACGAGGAGGCCTTGGGTGTGGCGCACTTGGCGCACAACGGCCTCACGGTGACTGCGGTGCGCCCACCGCCGCCGCGTTACCGTAAACTCGATTCGCCCACCGATTCCGGCATCGAATCTGGTAATGAGAAACATGAGCGACTCACGGGACCCGGATCGGGCTGCTCGAGTCCACGGTCTTCTCTCGAGGAACATCCCGAAGAGCGGCGGGGGGCGATGCCCGCGGACGATATGCCCGTATTGAAACGCGTTCTACAAGCGCCACCTCTCTACGACGCTTCATCACTCATGGACGAGGCTTACAAGCCTCACAAAAAGTTTCGCGCAATGCGTCGTGATACAGGCGAGGCGGAGGCTCGCGCCGTTAGACCCGCTCCGTCGCCGCAGCCGCCGGCACACCCGCACCCTGCGAGCCCCGCGCATCCGGCACACCTACGGCTCTCGACAGAGTCGCCGCGTCCGGGCCGGGTTTCGCTTTCGTCCACTCACTCCGTGCTCGCCAAAAGCTTGATGGAGGGTCCACGCATGACCCCCGAACAGTTAAAGCGCACGGACATCATCCAGCAGTACATGCGGCGATCGGAGGCGGGTGTGGCGGAAACGTGCCCACTGCGTGCGGGAGGACTGGCCACGTGCCCGTACCGCTCGGGCGGCGCGTCGCCGGCGTCGGTGGTCGCGTTGCAAGTGGACGTGGCGAGTGCCGAGGCGGAGGCGCCGCAGCCGTTGAACCTGAGCAAGAAGTCGCCGTCGCCGGCGCGGGTGGGCCCCGCGTCGCCGCCGGCGCCGGCGCGCGCGTACATGCCGCCGATGTTGGAGGCGTGAGCCCGGCCCGCGGAGCCGCTCGTCTCCGCTGCCCCACCCCGACCTACATTAATTTAAACTAGTTAATAATCGTTCGCAGATCGTTTTAATATATTATATGTGATAATTCGTTTAGGTCGTCGCGTGCGTGCGCGGCCGGCGCGGGCGAGGAGAGCGCAATAGACTGAGATATAATTTAAGACTTTATAAGTTTAATAATTTATGCAGTGTAGCGCCGGTCGCGGTGTGTTGTGTGTCCCATGCGCGGATGTGTGCGTGCTCAGTCATTTGTTAATATAATGACAGGTTGTCGAATTCAAAATAAAACAGACTTATCAAAATCTATCACTGTTTTTTTCTTAGTAATGTACCCTGTTATCCACAGTCGTATCAAACAGATTACACTGTGGGTTGTTATGGCAAATATGAGAAAATGCATAGACAATAAACTAGATCCAAAGAATTAATACACTCAAATATGAATTTTCTTTGATATATTTTTTACAGTAAGTATCATGAACCTAATTTCTTCTGCAACATTAAACAAATGGCAAATATATTATTAGTGGAACTACACTACGCATTTCTAAAAAAAATACAAGGCCAACTTAATGACTTAATCACTGGAAATTTTGATAAAGTGATTTTACAGAAAAAAAACCAGTATTACAAGTTAAAGATATATAAATAAAAATAAATGTTGACGAGTTTAGGAGCGATATCGTGCTTTGTCGGTCAGAGGTAAACTAATATATTAATATGCCCCACTGGATTACTCGAATTATAAATTTTACCTTTTTCAATAATTTCACCGAAACACCAATACATAGTTAACAGCCGACATTCATCCTTATTTGCCTGGATCTCTGAAATTTGTACACCAACACAGTAAGAATTTCAAAGCTGTCATAGCGACTAGTGACAGCTCAGATTCTAGACAAAGGTGGCTGCCAACGCGGAGCTACTAGGAGCGCCGCGGCGGGGGCCGGCCCCGCGCCTCATCTCGTCCCTCCGCGCCCGCGGCCCCCGCAGGGGCGCCGGCTGCTGCTCTCGGTGCTACGGTCGGAGTGCATCTCCATTTTGAAAGCATAGGTGAAATGAGTATTACACTATGTACCGCTGATATCACAAACGGAGTACATTGATTAATAATAAATTATGAAGCTCGACGTATCAACATGATTCAAATCATACCTATCGTTCAATCGAGGATTAATAACATGTAAAAATAATCTATAACCATGATATGAAATTTATCATACAACACCAAATCCATAGTCTATGCAGACGAACTTCATTTCAATAGCGACTGTTTTTATTAAAATGACTATTGTCTTGATCTTCATATGTACGTATGTATGTAATGGGATATTCTGATTCGGTTTCAAGAGAAATCGACGGAGATGATTCAACATAGAGGCGGCCGTAATAAGGCTGTTGTTATTTTATTTTAAATTACTTATGTCCACGAATAGAATAGTTCCGCTATAGGAGGGAGGAAAACGCTCATACGGAATAAAGACTAAAAGGCTGGAAATAATCCGCGAATCACGTGTAATCATTGACAGATCTTAAGGTGCGGTGCCATGAAACGACCGGACTAATACTTATATAAGATGGAAGCATCGAGACTGACTCCTAATACAAGAGCCGGACGAGTGGTATATAAAATATGTATAAGGTCTACTACATGTATTTCTGAACATAACCCAGAGCTCCGATCGCAGACATTGTAAAAGCTTCAAGGAGAAACCGCCCGCCTCGTCGAGGCATTGGCCTAACGTTTATGTTGCGTATCTTTTTCTTGATTCAATATTTAAAAAGTTACTTCTGTACTATCGTAATATTGAATCACATATTTGCTGCAGAACTCATCGTTTAGGATAAAATTGGTTTGTTCAAATTGCAGCGGAAATAAAAGTTATATATATACTGAGCAATAATAACAAAAACAAAAAATATTGATCTGGAATATTTACTAACGCATCAAATGCTTAATGGAAAAGTAAAACGAATGTAAGCGAACATAAAACATAAAAAAAATAAGATTTACCTACTGTAGTTTTATTCATAGTTCGAGTTGATGGACTTTGACAAATGTAATAATGTATTGTACGTATTACTGATTCATGACACAAAATAAATAAGCACTTAAAAACATCGCGAAGTAATGCGGTATTAGAATGACGAACTTATTCGTGTGTTACGACCCGTGTATAAGATATTAATAAATTATGTCATGTAGCGCGTACGGCCATAATAATAATAGTCGGCGCTTTGCTTTTGCTTCTGCAAAGCGTTGACTACCGGAACATAACAAGTTCGTATACCAGCCACGAGTGAATGGGCTAATGATGTTTTTGACAAATTAAACCACTTACTCATTGCCCAAGAGAGCACATTAAGCCGCTGGTTTCGGTTATTACCACCGCGTCGGTGACGACGATTGTTAGAAAATCCCAAGCCCTACTGTGCCACCGTGGCCCAAGTCCCCCGATATAAAAATGATTGTGGGATGGCATATATCAGAAGAAGTTTAACTAAACCATAGATGCAAAAATATTGGGATTGTCATTATCTGACTCCAATTAATAAGCAGAAGTAGTTTATAATGGTGTTACCTGCAATAATGATAAAATTTTTAGAAAGGAAAATTAGAATTACGATACGGAAAATTAGAAACAAGAGTGCTTGTGTTAAAACAATTTTTACGTATTGCCCTTGAATATAATCCAGAGCTCCGTACAGAAATGGAAGCTTCAAGGTAGTAGGGCGGAAGGAGGGACGAGGGGCTTCTGTAGTCAATGTCAGAGACCTTCGGGCGGCGCCCGACACGCGGAAAGCCCGAATAAGGCTGCCTCTTATCTTCTGAGAGCGAGGTCATGCCCGCGCCCGGGAACTGCCTTCGGCGCTCCGGTTGCGGAAATAGGCTACTTCTTGCAGGTGTGGGTCTGCGTCACGTTCATTTTGTTGTGACTTAATTGGCCCGGCCCAGTCCGCGCAGACGAGGGGCTCGTCGGCGAGGAGCATTCGCGGAAATTTGATCAGTGAAGTAATTTCTGGAAACCTTTTCATATTACGCCTTTTTATTTATGACATATTTATTTCATCTATTAAACAAATATTAGATATATGACTTGGATATCCATAATGCCATCACCGATAGCTCGTAGTTCCCAGCACACTAGATATTATTGCCATAAATTATTTCAACTTGCTTCGTTTATTACTTTATACGAATTTACAACTTTAAAGTTTTCCCTTCTAGAAAGTATCCAATATAAGTTATCGCCATTGTTTTAATTTAATAGTTGATTCTGTTGACCAAAACCGAATTCAATATATATCTACCCAGCAGACGAGTTATAGTTTTATGTGCGCAGTTATTATATACCTAATCTTTTACGTAAGTCGTATTAAATTTTGCATGGGGGGGGTGTCGAGGTGGCTCTGGCCCGGGGCGGGGTGCGCGGGGCGCCCGGGGAGCGCGGTCGGCTCCAAGGTCGCAGAGTCACAGGCGGACAAGGTCGGCGCGCCCGCTGCGCCCTCGCCCGTCGGCCCATCGCCTCGTTTGAGCTCGTCCTCCTGCCACCCTTCACCCCCACTCGCTGAACATTTCGCGTGGGACGTGACCTTTATCCACACTCACGACTTCAAATTTGACGAAAAACATTTATTACGCTTTTCGCGCAACACTCGATGTGGGCGATTTATTTAGCGAACGTAACAAACGCGAAGTCTGTTTACATGCGCACACGACGTCGATCTCTCACTGGCACGTATTAGCGATGTTGACGCGGCTTTGTCATAAACGACGCAAAATATTGCACAACGCAACGATCTTATTTCATTACAGCGCCCGCGCCGTCGCGAGTGTGCAAACACAGGTCGCGTCCTTGATTCACCCGCCGACTTTCCACTGTTTTTTTGCCCATTTTTGACATCCGCGCTGCAAAGACCTGTAAACGGAAACTAACTAATGACTATCCATTCTCTAGTCCCTTACAAGCTTCTAAAAGGTCTCGGGTTAGCACGTTCGGCAGAAACGTGCCTCGACATACGTCTGTATGCGCGTACGACTCATCCTTTACGTGAAAAAATTTAATTACGTAATAAAATGATATTTAATAGTTGAAGATCAGTAATTGTGTATCTAGACCATTACATGTCACTTAAGATTTTTTCTTCCTTTATGTACTAGCTGACGCTTTGTATACTGTCCAGTTAGTACATAAATAAAAAGTTACGCGCGCGGTTGCGCCTGAGTGTAAACGGAATGAATTTATTCATCTCTTATTTCGAGCGATCTCTCCTTCGGTCGCGATGCTGATCCCGGTCCTGTTCTAGATTTAAATTCTGATTCCGCCGCCTGCCTCGATTTTAGTTTCGTTTTCAGTTTCTATCTCACTCTTGTTATCGATTCCAATCCCTATCCCTCTTTCGATTACAATCCCACCGCGATTCTGATTATTCATTACATACGGTATGTAAATGGATAGCACTGCGCACATATGACTCATCTAGAATTTATCGGTTTCTGTGAGACTCATAATAGCACATGATATGAGACTAAATTGGTTATAATATCGGACCAATTCAAAAACCTGTAGACATGTAAGCGAAGTCGGGAGAAAATCTAGTAATAGTTCAAAAAAAAATCAGCAATTGGAAGGTCACGTGCGTTCGTGCGAGCATGCGCGTGTGTCTGTGTGTGTGCGTGTGTGTGTGTGTGTGTGTGTGTATTTATGTATTTATGTATTTGTATATGTAAACTACTCATGATTTTTGAACGGATTAACCGATCGAAACGTAATGGTCACTTCAAATTACACTTCCAAAACTTTTGTAAATACTTGTTGATAAATCTCGAAAATAAAATTTGGAAAGAATATTTTTTTGAAATAATTTTAGACTGTTATACCGATTGAAACACTAAAAAGAAACGTAACGTCTTTACGTTTATTAATAAAATTGACAAAAAATATCATACAAAGGATCCCGGAACTTCAGTGCTGTGAGTATTAAATTGAGCTATATAAATTAATATTTCACATATGATGGGATAAAACAGACTATGATAATGCATTTACAGTAAGGATTTCACGGGATAAAACAGAATATGATAATGCATTTACAGTAAGAAATGTTAAATTAAATGAATTTTTATCATTTATTGGTTGGGCAATAGTGGGAATTCATAGAAGTAGAAGGAGACTTCTACTGTATGAGCTTTATGACTAGAGACTTTTAACAATACTGAGAGCTTCGTCACATATGTAAGAAATAATCAAAAATTTGTAGGCAGAGTAATTCGAAATATTTAAGAGAAATAATGATCGACATAAGGTAAGTGTCAAAAATAAAAGTAAACCGTGTTTAGATGACAATCGACTATACAAAGTTACAAAAACTCAACAACTTATAGACGACTTCTATTAGTGATCTCGTGGAGGTCAAAAATAAATCAATAAATGTTATATTATAGCGGAAGGTTTTAGGGTTCGAGGTCAAACTTTATCAAATGTTTTTAAAGTACGAGGAAAAAATTGGAAATATGTGAATATAAAAGCGTTATTTAGAATTACGTTTTCAAAAACATTTTTAAAAGTAATAAAATAAGTATTCAGTTACGACAATGTTTAATTTTGAACACTTCCATTCTAAATGGGGTTTACACTCCAATTGAATTGTTTCGGGTAGTCAGGTAGGCACTATAGCATTATGACGTGAAAATTCTTTCTCCATTATTTTTATGCCCCGAAGGAAAAGTGAAGGAAAAAAAATAAACACAAGTGTGAAACTAACGCAAATGTATGGATGCAACAATCTGAAATAGAACTTAGTATTTAATTTTGTAGAGAAACCTATCCACTTATGTAAAATAACTTTCACAATTTTTTTTTTTATCAATACACTATTACGTCAATTGATAAACTGACTGATAACAATTTACTATAGCACATACAGATCGGTTTATCGAATTTTGACAGAGAAAAGGACCCCGTCGTGTCGTGTTGACGAAATCATTGTCACGCTTAGGCCGTCAACAATGACTGAATATATCAATGATCAATAATGACGAATGTTTTGCAACGGAAATTGAATAACAATCTAGCTAGTGAAATTGTTGGTGAAACTTCAAGATGTCTATAAAATGAATGAATTATCGATTTTTTCGATTTCATTTTGTGATAACTTTCATATACGCTACGAAGAAGGTTATCAGAAGGTCGTGCAAACATATAAAAGTAAAGTATTTTCAAGGGTAGCAAACATTCGTCACAGAATCAGCATTGCAGACAGCGCGTGAGCATCTGTATAAACAATATTGTAGTCTACCGTCGACCTTGCGCATGTACAAAGTGAAATTGAACAATAACAATACGTAGTTAGAAATTTATTTCGCAAAACAAGTTTTAGTTATAAATAGAAATGTGGGGATACGCCCTTTCATACAATCGTGCTCCTTGTTGTGACGCCTAAAAACGTGCCCAATTGAAAATGGGTTAGTACATTTCGCTATAACAAAGAATAGCTTTTTTATTATATCATTGTTCAGTTGTGAATACATTTCAACAATATTAGCAAGCAGAAAACATAGCTAACTATCGATGAATTAACACGAAATGAGTTAATTTCTAAGGCAAAAAATATTTTTATATCAACGTCGCCATTCGGGTCGATTTTGGAAAGCGTCTCGGAGAAGGCTCGCTGTTAGATATTCCGATGTCGATGTAATTACTTTTGCTACGATGCGCCTTTCATTTCGGCAATACTGAGGATATAGAAACGTATAACCAAGTTGATGTTCATCGTCTTGTTGACCATCTTTCTAGGATGACGAGAGCGTCAGTGATCTCCGGCGTGTGGAATATACTTCTTTGTGTGAACTACGAGGGTAACTCGTATTTCTTATTGTCAATAATACCCTTAGCAAAAGAGAGGCAGCAGTTCCATCGTCAGCCACTTTCGTTAGCCCAGTTTTTTCTTCCTTTTAACCTGACTATTAGATAAGGTATAGAATGGGACATTTTTTGAGGGTTAGAGTCTGTTATGTCGGTCATGTAAACCCCTGGTATCAGAGCTATAATGTATAGTTCGTAAAAGTACGCGATGTATGCTGATATGTAAACAATCACTATCTTCGTGGGGACGATTCAAATTTGTTGGCGGATGCCAGAAATAAAGTCAGGTAGATGAAGGCACTTACAACATCATATGTTGAACCAAAGACGATAATGAAAAAAAAATAAGAGCTTTGAAAGAATTAAGTATGGACGTAGGAAGAATTGGTTGCTTCATAATGGTTTGAGAGCAATACTTATGTCCAGCCAACATAAAAACATTGCGTAACTCCTTAGAGTTACACAATGTTTTTATACTTCTTAAAGTATAAATTCAAATTCAAAATAAGTTACATTTGGGACATTACCACACGTACTGCAAGCAGTTTCCTTTAAGAAAAACGGAGTAAGAAAGTTAAGGGCAGCTAGCTCTTTTTTAATTTTGTCACATATAACCAAATTAATTTAAAATAACAACTCCGTTATACGAAATAAGTCGAACTGGTTATACACATGGATATTTGTCTTCTAAATTAACGGAACTTGTATAATGTTTACTTCTTATTTATTTGTCATAATTTCCAACCTTTTTTAATAGTATTTGTTTAATAATTATTTCGAATATATATAAGGGCAAATCTTATATAGGTACCCAAAGGCAGTTTATTGAACATGCGCACACAGAGCCCCCTAAATGAATTCGTGATCGCATAGTCGACTAACACGTAAACACGGTTTATTTTTATTTCTAATATTGAGTTTATATCGATCACTATTTATCTTAAACATTTTTTAATTTTTTCCTACATGCGTTTCTGCAGCCTACAAATTTTATGAATATCCACAGCATGTCTCCAGAACAGGATGCCATATGACATCACGCTATGGAAACAGTCAAAATAAACCAATCTAGTGGTTTCAAAGTCAATTTCATTTTATATTTTTTTAACTACATTGGCGGTAGAACTGAGCCTTTTCGCCAACCTATTAATATGAGGACCCTAATGTAGCTTGTTATCTATAGTATTAACAAACTCCAATTCTTCGTTTTCTACTGAAATACTTCCGGATCCATATCTTAAAATTCGAAAGTGAGAATTTCATACATTTTGTTTTCATTTCCATAAAAAATTGGTTATTTGTAGAAAGCCATTTCTATACTTTTAAGACAGCAATGTTTATATCGTTGCCTTTTAATTTTTAATAACAATGAGGTATCATTTACAAACAATATTATCACATATAACAAAGCTAAATAAGTAGTTTACATATATTAAAAACAGAAATGGACCAAAGATTAAAGTCTGTGGTACAGCCTGCGAACTTATAGATCCAAATGATTTCGTGCAATTGATATTAATCCTCTGAACTCTGTTATTCGCTTATGATTTCAGAAGATTGAGTGCCTTGTTCGTTTTACTATAATCAAGTTCGTTTTACCAATCAAGAGTTTCGTGATATACACAATCGAAAGCTTTGGTAGGATTGCAAAGTGTTTCAATTGCATCTTGCAAATACTGCCAGCTTCAAATATATGGTGTACAAGTCGATGCCAGCATTGAATGTTAAACGACGATGAATAAAACCGAACTGTTCTTTACACGTTAAATTATTACTGTGAAAATGTGCTAACAATTGATCAATTTTTAGAAAGTATTGCTTAGTGACTATAGTATAAATATAGCCCAAAATTGTCGGGTTATAAATAATAAAGTCACTTAAATAATGTGAGTTTATCACTTAATAGCAATAATACTACTAGACTCATTTTCCTTTTTTTTCATTCGATTGGGAAACATTCTTTCATCAACATATTTATCAAAGATAAACGCGAAGTGTGGCGCAATGCAATGGATGATGGAGTTTACAATCAAATGCAAACACCATAAAAGTCAGCAGTCTTCTTCATGTTTAACGATTTAAATGATTTTATAACTTCTTCGAAATTCACGTACTTAAATTCTAAATTAATACTAGAGGTCGGAATACTTTACTTCGTTCATGATTTAGCAAGAGCGGGAGATGAATTTAGGGATTTGGTAGTCAAAAGAGGAATGTCAGTATAGAACTTCCTTGAAAGCCTTAATAACCTCTATATTCTTATTTAAGGTCTTGTTACTTAACTTGAAAGTCAATAACACGGTCCTCAATTCTTCCAGTCTCGATTTTTTTATAACATCCCAAGTCATTTTCATAACACTCAAAGTGTATTTAACTTCCTGTTATGACAATAAAAAAAAAAACAATAAAATTGTGAAGTTACTCTTTTCAGTCCTATTTTTGGAAATCGCGTTTATCAACAGATCTTGACTTTTTAGACTTTTAAGAATTTATTTCGACCATTTTCCGAGTAATGTCTGTACGCATGTGCGTGCGTGCAGGCGCGAATGTGTGTGTTTGTGTGTGCGCGCGCGCGCGTGCGTTTGTATGATAAACTTTTATGATTTTTGAACCCATTAACCGATCGAAACGCAGTTTGCGAGAGATGTCAGTATGTTTGAATTCGAAAGTGTTCCACTTAGACTTCCTGAAACATTGAATTAATTCCGTCTGGTAGATTTTGAGATGCGCAGAAAGATGAAATGTTTAAATAACTTTTAGATTAATCTTATCAAAATCTAATCAGCTCTTTTACCGACTTTAGAAAAAGGAGGAGGTTTTATGTTTTTCTGTATATATTTTTTGTATAATTTCAGCTATAAATTCGTCAGTTGTGAACCGATTTCAATTTCTCTTAAATAAGGTACATTTTCGAGGTGGTCCCCTAGTCGTCAAGTCAGAATCTAATGATGGGATCCCATAAGAATTGAGGAATACCCTGAAACATTATAGGCACGTATAGTGTGTTTGAGCTCTTTTCTTTAATTATTCATGTTTTCATCTGGTAGTTATCATCTCGTTCTACTGAGCTGATGATAGAAGACACAGCACTCCTTAAAAGTTAGCAGCTAGGGGATAATATTTCTATTTGTTACCAGAAACTATTCTTCAATGACGACTATTAGTGAAACCTGGCATGCACAGAATTAAATTTACTTATTGATCTATCAACATATTTTCATTCATTTGTAAAATTCCAACGTGACAATCTTAGCAGGAACACTCTCTGGAGCTCTTTAGCGATAACAATAGAAATAGGGTGAATTGTAAATGAAAATGTGATGTGCGTGACTTGTGTAACTTTTATATCATAAACAATGAGAATACCTTATAAAATGTGTGTAAGAATAGTTTTGTAGTTGCACTCCAAGTAAGAATATAAAAACCCTGCAATTATTACCAACGAGCAATAAATTCGAGATCAGTATACTGCTTTTCCACGTGCTCAGTATAAAAGTAAAGGAAATTGCCTGGCAATTTTATCAATCATGTATTAACTCACATGCAAAATAACTAAATGAATATAAAGTTGAAATTACTCGACAACTAAAAAATGTGAAATAAAATAGTTTTAGAAAAATAAACAAAATAATAAGTCTTCAAAAGCTTCAGTTCACAAAACAGCAACCTGCTGGTTCATTTTCTTTTTAATTATTAAAAAACGCACTTGTATTTGATAGCCTGAAAACTGTAAACATCCTTCTAAAACACCTAAATCATCCGCTGGGATCGCTAGCGTCGATTTGGTTCTCCCCACCTAAGACTTCGCACGGAGCGGATAATCCATTTACGCAATTTACGTATTTGTGATTTGAATTTCAAATTTGTCGCTAAACCAACGTATGCAAAATATGCTAGTATTCATTAGTGTAGTATTTCATGTGTCAACACCTAATACATTATTAACAATTGTTTTTTTAAATGACTGGTTGTGCCAGCGTCCTCGCCCAAATAGACAGAAGAAAATTACTTTATTTTTTTTATATAAACCGATATCCCTTTTAATTAAGTTCCTTTATAATTATTACATTGATAACTAACTAGCTGTAACACCGAATCCTACCGGGTAGACATAAAATGAATTCTTTAATTTTTTTCTGTCTAGTGATCTCTCTACACGCAACATATAAATAAGCTATTAAAAAGTTATTTTAGTAATAGTTACATTTGTAACAGGCAGCAATTTTTGCGGATCTGTATGGACATAGAACGAATCTCTTAATTTTTCTTTATCGAGAGACATCAGTAATATCTACCAAAACTTCAAGTAAACAAGTTTTACTTTGATTGTATGTAGAAGTTACACCCTCTCTTATGTTATTTAATTCGGTTGTTTTAGTTGAAAAAAAAAGGTTTAAAAAATATGTCTTGGTTCCTAGGGACGGTGTCAATTTCGCGTTACTCATTTGTAAGAATAGCCGAGGGGTGTCCGAAAATGAATCGAAAAAAATTGAAAATCTTACACGATATATTACCGGTCATGCTCAGCACGCCTTTCACATGGAAATCGTCAAGACCTATTTAAGATCGTGCAGTGATACCATAGAGATCGCTAGCAAAAAACGGCTTTTAAATCAGCTTAACTGCTGATCAGTAAAGTAAATGACGTACAGTCACTTCCCGCATACACGTTTGCCATCTTAAATTATAAAAATAAAATCATACCATCTCCACGCTCTTATGCTCAAAAATGAAGGATATTTACGATTACGAGAACGAAGTTGAGGTTTTGCTGGTAAACAATATAATACTTATTTATATTTTTGATTTGAGCGTTGTGACTTTGATTGAAGGGCACATTAATAATGGATATAGGTCAAAGAGTCACAACGCCCTTGACCTAGGACGGGGCGCCCTCCAACGGTCTGCCCTGCACCCTCCACTGCCTCCCAAACATTTGCGCCCAGCCAAACAGACACAAGGACATTGTATACATAAAGGACGTAAAGCGAGACTTATGCGCGACGTCTCGAATAATGACGTAAATAATAATTTTATCTTTATAGTTCATAAGTATCATAAAATTCCATCTTCACATTTAAAAGCTTCTTATCACCTCATTCCTAAAATATATCCAACCTCATTCTTTTTATTTCATATGAGGGTTCGGATCTCAGTAGTCCAAGCTAGCCCCGGGTTGGGTATTTATTAATAGTATCAGCACAGTCTACTTATGGGATACAGACGTCAATTTATGTGCTTGTTTGGAGCAACAGTAGAGGGCGTGCGAGATCGGCAGATCTCGACGCACCCCGACGCACCCCGATTTCAGTGCGTAAGCGGTCGCTAATTTGGAAGTTAACTTTGGAAGCTTACTTCGTGTGATATTTGAGTGCTTATCACACAATATTTTTTTGTGCATTCGTAATGGATAGAAGTGGTTGTTCTATTTACAACTGTGTTTACGTGAAGAATGAACAAAGAGTGGATGTTCATTAATTACGTGAGGCTTTTTTTTTTAATTGGAACCCCTTCTTTTTGGTACGATTTGGTAAGATGTGCACTAGCTCCCTAAGTCAAGTGAGATACGTTTTAATTATTTAAATTTGTTCGACATGATTACATTACCAAGCATGTTCAGTATAGATAATATTATAATAATATATTCTCTGAATTTCAAATTTAACGTGATATTTTCCATTCTGGATTTTTTAGAAAAGGAAATTTCGACAAGTTCCTAGTTTGTAACAGTATTTTTTGGACGTTAATTTTACGTCACCTAATTAGTCACAAAATGACCAAAAAAAGTGGTAATACGAAATTATAAAATCAAGGCGATAAAGCTAGATGCAATACATCCCAGCAAAGCTTTCTCAGTTTTTCTGAGGGACTGAAGATCTTTTTGGCCTGGTGTTATTCTGGTCGAAGAACACGCGCCCTCTCTGTGTACCAACGCAGGACATTTTGTTCCAATCTCGTCAGCTGCTCGTCCGTACAGATCGTAATGAACGATGCCTTTCTTAGTTCCACCATACGCATCACATCAACTTAAACGTATCGCATTCGCCAAGGAGTGCGACACCTCGTTTTGTGATGCACAAGACACAAAACGAGGTGTCGCACTTCTTGGCGAATGCGATACGTTTTTCACCACCGACAATCTGTCGCTCTAAAAATGAGTCGTATTATTTTAACAGACAACCGAAAACGGGAAAACGGTTAATAAGTTTTTTTTTTTTTGGTAAAATTATTTAACGCCTAAGTCATCGAGCTCTTATACCCTATATAGACTTTTATAAATAACGTGACACCACTTTTAAATTAAGAACTGGTTTCTAAGAAATATCATGACTATTGAGATATAACTGAAGGGCTGTCCTCACGAGAAATAAGTTTCTTACAAAATACTTACAAAATAAAGATGGAGGCGATCGTACGTATGGAATATAAGAAATGCAGTGTGACTTTTAAAGCATTACCATTTATGATCGCTCTAATTTTTTTTATAACATAGCATAGTTTAGGATTATACGTTCTTGGTTGACATATTTTAATTTCGAAGTAACCAAAGAACGCACTATCTCAGGTATATAAGAGATATAAAATTTACTTTAAGTAAAATAAAATTTAATAAAACTAAAAAACACGCTTTAATGATAAATCATACGAGAAAGTGAAGTTCATATAGGAATAAGTTTAATTACGAAAAGGTTTATTACATATAGGACGAAAATAATGAACGAAAAATATAGTATTATTGTGAAAAAAAATGTGTATATTATGAATTATTTTTCACTTTTTTAGTTCGATTTATCAATAAAGCGTTTTTTAGTTTATTTTAAACTATATTTTATTTACTAAATTTTTAGTCTCAAAACGATATCAACAGCATTTATAACCAAGAGCCTTAATTTTAGAATATTTTACGTGTGGCAATGAATTTAAGTTTATATCATTCATGTCTACGTAAACTTATCATTTGATCTAACACATTACTATTGAATTATGAATATTGGATTGGGTGAATTCAAAACTGAGTGAAGCGCTCGACATAAGTTAACGTTGCGTTGTACAACTTACAGTTGTGACATGCACAAGTTTTTTAATATTAATACTTTCCAAAATTACAAAATTTCGAAAATTCAAAATTTCTTTTGAAATTTTCAAATTTAACTATTTTTTATATATAAAAAATTTCGATTTATCTTTCAAAATTATTAAATTTAATTTATTTTTCAAAATTGTTAAATTTTATATTTATGTATCAATTTTTTTTTAATATTCAATTTCAAATTTTACAAAATTTCGGAAATTTCTAAATTTAGATTCTTTTTCAAATTATTAAATTAAATTTATTTTTAAACATTGTTTCAAAATTATTAAAACTTATAATGTTTTTATTTTCAATTTCAAACTACAAAACTTCAGAAAATAAAAAGTTTTTCAAAATCTTATTTTTCAAAATATGAAATTATTGTATTGCCTTGATAAACCTACAAAGAGTAAGTAAGGACCGTTTAACGTGGGTCAAATTCGAGTTCAAAGGAGTCGGTTACAAACATACATACGTACAGATGAGCTGATAAAAGCGTGTTAAAATATTGTATGTCGGCAAGAGCTTTAGGAGAGGATGGAAATGTTATATCAATTTGTATGGAAGTTTATCGGTGCGTTAATATGTTCCTTACACTCCACTCTCTCACAGGTGGCTTGATCAACTTTATCCGTGACAGGGCGACCGACACGAGTCTCTCCTTTTATATTACAATTTCCTGACTTACATGATCTCACCATGTCTGTACTACCTTGCCAATTTCCATTAAAAAATCACATGACGTCCATGTCATGAACAGAGCCCTTTGTCTCGAGGTAACCAGTTATCGTTTAGATAATTAGCTGACCCTTGCAGCGCGTCGCATAATATCGCGGCGCGGCGCGGCGCAGTAGTGCAGTGCAAGACGCTCATCTATTACAAAAAAAAAAAAAAACGAAAAAGAGGTATTTTTTGTAAACAAAAAAGAAAATTAATTAAATCATTGGCGCATATCTGCTTTGTGCGGTGCCTCTCTATAACAGGACAAAATCGGCGAGAGAATGAACTTTTACAGGTATTTTTAAATAAGTACTTAATTACATTTTATACATAGCGTACACAAATGATAAAATTATTTGTCGCTTTGTTCTGTGCATGTTTTGTATTGCTATTAAACTTATTGTGCAAGATTAATAAAATAATATTTCTAAATAATAAAAAAATATGGCTAACTCTAAAATTATGTCTATTTACTAAAACTCCGACGAGAGACAAGGAGTTTTTATCTTGCAAGGTACCTTGTTTCTAGCGTCTCTATGGCTAATTCAATTTCTTTAAATTATGCATCGAATGAAATGGATGTAAATGTAATGTGAATATGTAATGAACACGTTGCGATTACAAAGTAGCCAGTCGTTTTGAAATTCATATACAAATAAATACATTGTGCATTACGTAGGTGCGCGCGAATTGTGTTTAAAGCGAATCAAACTGTATAATACCTATGTTTTTATTTGAAATTGCATTCTCATAATTCGAAAATACGAACATTTAATTCAATTCGAATTTCGTATCGAATAATAATATTTGATTCGATGTACATCAAATAATTTGTAAATTCAAATTATCCGCACCTCAATAGTCTGCGTATTTGAGTATTTTATAAAAACAAATATTGAAATGAAATTTGTCTATCAAAACATTTTGCATACAGAAATAGGTTTCAATGATTATGTAAAATTTGTTTGTTTATAAATGTAACTTTGTTTTAAAAATAATTGTCGTTATTAGTTAATACATTCCTGAGGCTTCGTGAATGTGACAATTACTAACACGAGCGGCATCAGCCGTCGGTGTATCGAGAACGATTTTGATTGCTGAGCAGTGCTGAGAATAGGCCAATGATTCGTACTTGTAATTTTTACACGCAAAAGTATTACGCCCAAAAGTATATCTATAATGTTTGAGTATTCGAATAACAATTTTAATACTCATAACGTATTAATTGGACATATAAAAATGTTATCTTTGTACATTGTTTGTTTATATAAACTTACAAGACGAGAAGATATAGTACGATCGCGATCGTGCGTTCGAAATGTAAATCGGGTCACCGAGCTTATGTGCAGTCCCAGAACTGCTGCCGCCATTGGGCGGTGGCGGGTCACGTGGTGGGCGGCCATCGCGCGCACGGCCAGAGCGCGGGCTTGCACAATTATTCTGGAAATTTTGGAGTAGCTCTAGAAAGGAATGGTGCGGCGGCGGCGTCACGCCGCGCGCGCCGGCGACTCTGACATTGAACTTCACACTTGACGCGGCGGTGCGCGCGCCGCGTTTGCGCAAGCGCCCCGCCTCTTCGCGGCGTAGATAAAATTTGTATCTAACGGTTACAATAAACTTATTATTAAGATTTGATGAGATCAAGTATTGTTACATTATCGAACCATCGATGAATTAAACGCATATTTTAAAGAAAGTTTAATTACATCTTTGAAAATTGTTACACTATGGGAGTATGAAGAATAATGATAGCAATTATTTTTATAAAAATGTAGAACTTATCATTCAGACGACACTAATTTTCTAATATTAATTTTATAAAAAGCGATCTTAAAGATTATATTATCTATTTTATAAAGGTGTGTAGAAAAAAATCGGCCGAAATGGATGTCTGACTCAACGAATGAAAGAACGCGAAATTTGCAATTTCACAAAATTTTAATAAAACAGGTATCGATATTCTTCTAAATTCGGAAATTTTAATCTAAAATAGTATGGACAGAGATATATACATGTTTTACTGGTTGGTACATACCGATCGCTTTAAAATTCATACGCATGCTCATTTAGGTCGGTGATTAGATTGTTACCGTTGATAAGAGCTACAAATTATGAAAAGTAAAAAAAAAAAACTGTTTATTAAATTTTGTTAAAAAATAATTTTCATTATTTTTATTCGTAAAGTTTTATTACTGTTTTCTTCTTTTACATATTTTATTTCTAAAACACACGGCCTAAAAGTTAAAAGGGGTTACCAAAGTTGACGTCTTTAGAAACTAAATAAATCGTAAAATATGTACCTCAGAGGAAATTTTGCATTTTGTATGAAAAAAATGCATTTTGAAATACCCATCCAAATATTTCCACACAATGAAGCGTTCGGAAAAAAATTCTAGCCTCGATTTTGATCTATTGCAAACTAACTCCATACGCCCGAATGGAAAAACGGAAACCTTATAGGATCCACATACGAATTTCTGTGACCCAAACGCGGACGTGTCACGTAAGTAAATGAAATTTTAATATGAGGACATTTTGGGTGCGAGAAAAGAAAATGTTTGAAAAGTTTTCCACAATGTTCGCATTTGTCCGGTTTTATTTATTTTTTTAATCTACTACTCTACAATTGTATGGCGGTTTACATGGTACACCTGTATAATTTAATAAGAATCTGTGAAAATATGGAAGGATTATGAAGGTCGTGTCGGATGGACAGACGGACAGAACGACACTATAAGGGTTGCACCTGGCCACGAAACCCCGAAGACGATACAGCGCTACCTTATAATTTGACCTTTTCACTATAACTGATAATTGTAGTTTTCCTATGAGCGTTGAACAAATATCAAATAGCTCGTCAGTAAGAGGTATCGGAATGCGATTATTTTTGATTGTGAACTCCGGATCGTTCCCCCGAGTTCAATTTCACATCGTGACGTGTAACACGAAAATATCGCTTTCGATATATAACGACTTTGACTTTGGCATTGACATTGGATATTTTAGGCGTCGACGCGGCGCAGGCGCGGACGCGGACGCGGCGCTGGCGGCGGGCGCCGGACGTCATGCAGCGCGACCACTAACTATTACGGTCTTCGTCAACCGCGCGTTTTTGACTCACAACATTAATTAACTGATAACACGCCCAATCTTCCTTACGGATCAGCAGCGGGAGTGAAGTAATTGCATTACGTCGGTATCCACAAACGGACGCGTGTCAATCACAACGAGTTATTTTATTCATATTAATAATGACTAAGGTCATTATAATAAATCTAATAATGTCGCATTTATTGAATAGAGAAGACGTCCGTGTTGTAGATCGGACGTTGTCAGCGGACGCGCGGCCGCCGGTCGGCGCTAGACGGCCCGCGTCGACGTCGTCTATCGCCGGTCGCGTCATCTGCTCGTAAACGGACAACGACCTTCATCTTAATGAATACTATGCTTTATAGGCGGCAAACGGCCATTGTCTTCAACTTGTCCGTGTTGATAAAGATATCTATCTTTCTTCTTTATAAACAATCAATACACTCGTAATATTTTTTATTGTAGTATTATAATATATGCATTACGATTACTCATTTATAGGAAAAATGATTAAACACAATCGGCAGTGTTCCGGTTTTCTGGACGGACAGTGTCAAACATGCGAACCCAACTTATAATTCGAGATTTGTTTCATCTTCTTTGGCCTCTGCTCCGTTCAAAGAAGGTCAATATCTCAATCAGTTCTCGACTAACAGAGTCTATTCCTGGATTATTGTTTATGGATCATTCGGTCCACTAGGCTAAACTATCGGCAGCAAGAGGATTGCGACGACGGACAGACCGATAGATAAAATTACTATCATTAGCCTATCGTTGTCCATTCTATCATCGAACTTTGGAACGGATCGAAATCAAGGATGCAAATCGGAACACGACCACCGATACTGACCTTACGACGTCTGCCCGTCAGCGTCCGCCGGTCACGGCGACTACCGCACAAACACCGACATGTACGAATATGTAGATTCATTTAAAACAGATGTTGTAGACGTGTTGGAGTATCACGAATAATAACAACATCAGAAGATATCGCAGAATATCAAACGAAATCTAACAATCGATGCGATCTAGCGTAATCGAGTAGAATTTGAGCAATGCGCAGTGTCGATACCAATTTCGTCGGATCGCGTTATACATTTTTCTCAAAGTGATTGTTAAATAATTTAAATACCATAACAATATATAGATCTTTCTTTTTAACTCAATAAATGTTCGGGTCCTATATCGCCACGGCGATAGGTGTGGTACGTCACTTGAGGTCCTCCCGTTGTCTCTATTATCTTATTGATTTAAGTGAGCAATTCTTGTATATATACAACACGTATATAAATAAATTTATGCGTGGTCATATGAATTAGCCCCAACCATTACAATAGCACTTTGATACGGTTTTTGTTTTACGAGTTAATCTATTTAGGCGTTTTTCCTGGGAAAACTAGATTTTTTTTTATTAAGTTGTTTCATTTTTTTTAAATTTCGTAGCATTTCAAGGTATTTATATTTTCGCTGTGATGTTGGTTCCCTACCACAAATGGGACTACATGACTATATAAATAAAATATGTAGGTAAATGTTGTATATTATTATATTATGCATCCAAACATTTATTCTAGAAAATGAACAAAAGCGACTTTTCTCGTGCAAACTTATCATTTTTTCACGGCAAACTCGAAAAAGGCCGTGCAAGGCTCGATTGCTCAGGTGCTGTACATAATAATGCATCTTTTTAATGTCCACAATATGGAGCGGAGTTGTGTATAATTGTGTTAAAAATATAATATGCACATAAAACATAATGGTTTGTGGCTTTGTGCACATAGCACAGAATGACATTTGTCGCTAAAGTCTATTTTAATTTCTTGTGACGAGTTCAAACATACAAACAGCTGTTGAAGCTGATGAGTTTTTGACTTGAGTCAAATCGGACCGTTCGCATTCTGCCTTGGAAACCACATCAAGCCGTCGGTCACGGACGTTATTCACTCCGACGGTGAGGAACGCGGCCGTCGACTGACGGCGGCGCCCACTGAACCAGCGTTCTGTGCTGCGGCCCTCTGTGTGAAAACCGAAAGAAATGTCAATGTTTACCGCAGTAGTGGGCACGGTATACCTTGAATAAATATCACTGACGAGTTCGCCAGTTTGGGCGTGGAACTTCTCTCGATGCCGTACAGCATCCGGCCTAAAATAGCTGGCCGTCGCACGAGGCAGTGCCGCGGTCGTGACCATCGTCGTACCTCACACGACACGTGTACTTCACTCGTTAATTAAGCGCACTAATGACGTCTTTTAATGAACGAAATTTTATAATCACAGATACGTTTTTGGTTATGGTGATTTATTTCTTTGTATTTAAACGAGCATCGTTGAAGCAGTACAGTTTTAACGGTCCTCTCGCGGCATCCAATTATCGGCGCTCCGCTGTTCGTTCGCCCGCTAGTCGTTATGTTCTTAAATTTTTAAACAATGTAAACGAAAAATGTAAATTTCAGGTTTTTTTTGTACTGTTTCGTAGAAAAAAAATGTTATTATTAAAAAATAAAATCTATATTTTTTAGTATTTCATATACATTTCAAAGGAGCTGAATTTCATTCATATCTATAAGAATATGCAATGAATTTATTTGTATTATTGTGAATGGAGTTCACTATATTTTTTTTTATTATTTATTACAAAATATGGACATATGGAGATATCGAAATATATACGGGTATGATATTTAATATTTGTGCAGGCTTTCGGCTTTCACTACATTCAGATAAAACCGGACAAGGTTAGGCTTTTTGATTGCGTGTCCGGCCAAAATAAACGGTGTCTGGATTGATTTTACAGACAATTTTTTTCTGTCGTACTTATTAATACTGAAACACATAATACTCAATAATGTAAGGTGTCCGGCCTTATTATCCAAATGTTTGGCCAAAGTGGCTGCTCTGTCCGACTATTAGGTTTGGCGACCTGGCAACCCTACCCATAAAGGGTTACAGGACACGACTGGCACTAGCTCCTTGCTATAAGGTTTATATACGCGACCATAATAATTTATGGGTTTATATCGAAGTTTCCGCAATAATATAGTATAAGGACATCGTATCATGGAAAACACAAAAAATGGTGGAACGTGTTGCGGTTCATCGCATGAGATCACGTACATTTGCATATCCAGTACGAGCGGCGCGGCCGCCGCCGACCTCGCTCGGCCATGTGTCGCATTCGCGGAAGTGTCTCGTCCGTCTGAAGTTTGCAAATTAGTAGGTATTGTAAACCGGCAAATTAGACTCAAGGATGACGAGCGGCCTCGCGGCTCCTGCGGCGCCCCGCCCGCCCGCCGCGGGCCCTAGCCGGTGCGCCCGCCGCCGCTCGCCGAGTCGCCGCGTCGGCGCTTCCGGGTTCGGCCAGCGCGCGCGCGCACTGCCGATGCGCGATTAATCGCTCTATTTGCGTAGTGATTGACGCAGACTCGCGGAGTAATGTTTGTCACTTGCGCCGTACCCTGACAAGGTCGCCCCATCGCCTCGCGTGTAACGACGACGGCGCGCCGCTCGTTACAGTAATAGCTCACCCCGCGGCACGTGTGCCCGTCTACGATGGCGTCCAATAGAAATTTTATTGACTGACAAAAATACTAAATACAAGTTTCATAATTTTTGTTACCCGTCTGAAAAGTATTTGAATATTCGAAATTATTATTAGATTTGCATAATCACTTACTTTATCGATCAAATTTAACGTGCAAAAGGAATTGAAAAATAGGACACATTGCTCTAATTTTTCGTAAATTCTTGTTGCCGATAGTCTGATCAGTATGTATAGTGTTAACCACACTTGCGGGCGGTCGTGGTTTTGAGAGGCTGCGCGCGTTTCCGCAAGCCTTGCGCACGAGGTCTTTTCTGTTTCAAAGAGCGATCTCCGTACTACCCTACGTGCGATAGATACATGGGCACGACAAAAGATTTTGAGATCCGACATTATATTTTTGGATAATTTTGTTTTATTTATTGATTTAAAACTCTTATCGGTCTTTTAAAACGTGATACTTAATCGTATAACATAGTTAAAAAGTATTTAAACATTAACAAAATATCAGGAAAAGGAAATTAATTGTATTATCAATAAATAAGAAATAAATACAATAAGGTTTATTAACATGGAGGCGAGTAGCGAACTCTGTGACCTTCACAATTAATAGCAATAAAGTGGTACCTCCGGGTGACGCAGGCGTCGGGCGACGCTGGCCGGCGCGGGGCGGGGGCGTTACGGACGGCCTATCTGCCTGTACAAATAGCGGCGACCTTGAGATTCGGCGTGCGCGGCAAGGTCACCGCGCGAATCGTTATCAGCGCGCGTGACGTCAGCGGCGTGACCTCCGAGCGACCTTGATGGAGGTGCCGCTTCACTGTTGCCGCGAGATAACAGGCCGTGTCGACGTACAGTCCGCGCCGCCGGTCCGCGCGTGCCGCCGCCGCCGCATCGCGCACTCCATGGCCGGTGCCCCCTATCGCTCGACACACGCTTTGTGCGCACGTCGACACCGATTGGGCCGTAATGAGCTTTTACATTCAAAGTTTATAGAATAACGTTTAAAATGGATCATCATTCTCAATAAAAATAATCATACGTATCGCACTACGAAATTCATTGTCGCTCAAAAGATTCGAATGCGTTATATTTAACGTAAAAAGAAATCGTAAAGTCGGCCGCGGCCGGCCGCGCGCCAAGGTCCGCCCGCGATCGTAATAACTTTCTGCTTGTCTAAGACACGGCCGACGTCGACCTCGCATCAAATGCTACGTAAAAATATCAAGTTCATACGTAAAATGTTCCGCATGATCCGTGGCTCACCAGGAAGCGTTCAAATCGACAAAGACTCGACCTCGACTCGCGGCCGATACCGTTTTAAACTTGAATCTTCATTGTCATTACGTAGATATGGCTCGATATCTGACTAATCTCCGCGAGAGTTCCGCATGCCCGCGGCCGCGTTTGCACAGATCTGTTTATATAACGGTAAATATTTCCCACGTATTCCCTTGAATTCGTATTAAAGCTCGTTTCCTTCTAGCGCTTGACTCCTGATTCTCCTCTGCCCTAATAGATAAATCGACGGGAAATCTCTCCTTGCATGCGCCCAGTTACAGACAAGAACTGTCCCTAAAATATGTTAAAAGCATTGTATTGTATGAGGTGTTAATTCGCGGAAATCCATAGTAGACGCTTGCCTGCAACATGTATTAACATGCAGCATGCAACCCACCGCTGACCCTCGAATCTGCCTCTCCACTACGAATCTCTATCCAAATGATTGAATATTGATTCCAGAGGATTGACAGATATCGAACACCTAAGCAAGTGTTATTTATTACTATAATTATCTAATTCCGCCAACTATTAAATTGTTTAGTTCTACGTACGTTTCATGCCAACAAGGCACATCTTCAGGAAATTGCCGACAGTCACATCCACCAGGGTGCAAGGAGCGTTAAAACAACCAACACAACCTCGTTAGACAGGCCGCTGTCATGCAATGGTCAAAGAGCGACGAAAACATTATTAAGACAGCCATAGATCACCACCGATAGACATGTTTGTCAAATGTCACAGACTAACCATCACCAACATTACCCAAGTAGTTACAGGCAAGCGTCCAATAATGGCGATTTTAAAAGCAACCGCCATACCAAAAGTTTACTGTAACGAATTCTTGAAAAATATGGTGAAAAATTAATTTTTGTTACCTATTTCTAATATCCATCAATTTTTTATTACCGTGTAGGCAGCTACTATTTACGAAATTATTTATTACACTGAAAAGAGATCGATTTTGTTTGTTTGTTTGATTTGATGTTTGACGATGCTCGATTTCACCTCTCGTATGGCAGGAAATGTCCACCTAATGACACCTGTTACTTTCCACCACACAATATATTACTGTTATTTGTTCACAAAAAAAAAATATTGTTCTTTATTTACATTCTTGGCGCTATCCTGACTCACACTCGGCTTGTTTTTATTTTTCATTGTCTTTACTTTAGAATTTGCACCAGGATGACACCAAGTTGACGCCTGTATGTAGTTATTGTACTTTTGTAACTTCTTGTTAAGTGTCAATCGGTGACGGCGAGTGTAGAAGATGCGACATTACTAAATCCAATTAAGCGACTTATCGAAATTGGAATAAATATTGATCCTATCATTAATGCAATACACTCATATATTGTATATTATATGTGTATATATGAGACACGTGTTTTACAATAATACAGCTAGTTAGTTTCTTATATTGTTTGTCGTGCTATTTGACGCGACAAAGAACAAGAAGGAAATATGTGCTGTGGTGGAACAACCAAACGCGATTATGTCACCAGCCCGCCCTAATTGTTCTCAAGTTGGACGTTTCCTTCTCCGCGTCGAGAGACCACCCGCCTGTCGGACATCATTTTGATGAACCACATTAAAATTCGGGGATAAAGCAATGGCGGCATTAAGAAAGTAGGAATTTACTCTTAATATAGGAATCTGTTCACAGGTCGCAGGCAAATTGTTATTAACGATTAAAAAATGTTTATGTAATTTTATTCGAAAATAAATACTTGTGAGCTAATGTTATGGTCACAATAATTCTAGAATCCAAACTAAAAAGGGTATAATAAATTACAAATTATCCTTAATATGTATGCGAATGAGATATAATATTGATGCGAACTATGCTCATAAATAAAATAATGAAATAACAGAATAGCGCCCCTAAAGAAATTAGAGTACTTTTCTCTATAATCCTCTAAACAAATTAGAGAGAAAAGTAGTCTGCTTGGACATCTCGTCATGTATGGATGGTAGTTTACATTATTTGTGCATTTTTACTAGTTAAAATGTTTGTTTACGTCGGATGTGACATTTTAAAATATTTTTTTATCGATGATTTACGACTTTGTTTACACTACGAAAGCACACTGACACAGGTTTTGCCATTGCCGTTTTTCTTTTTTTGGTATGTACGTCTAGAAATTGTCATTCCATTTTTTTTATACAAATATTCTAAAACGCGCGAAAAGTTTGTAGAGGCAACATCAACAATAAATACTTACTGTTCCATATTGCGCACGGCCTACATGAGCCGGGGCGCTGCGCTTAGAGCATGAATTAAGTAAACCAGAGTGAGTAGGTGCAAGCGAAGCGAGGTATCGTGACCCGAATCTAAATACGAGCGCGGAGAGAAATCTCGGCGAGAGTCTGCGCCTTGACTCTTCGCTCCTAAGTCCCAAAAGCCCTCCGAATAGTGGCTGAGAAAGTACAAAAAGTACTATAACAGGGCTTTTGATTCAGACAACAGCAATTGACTTGATTTAGATTAGCCTGCCAAACGATACGCGAAGTTAATAAATATAACGGAATCGAAATATTTCCTTCATTGTTACACCATAGAAAAGAACAAAAAGGACGTTGCTGCTTTAGCCGGAGGGTTATAGCGATTTCATCCTTGACAACAGGCAAAAAAATTGACCGTTGCGTTTTATGCCAAATTAAAACTACTTGTCGCATATCTTGGAGAACAAGACAAATTGTCAGATTCGGAAATTATCATAGGATTGGTAACAACGGTTCTGAGGTAACAACGGTCGTTCAGGGGACGCTTAAAAACGAATTATAGAATCGGAGGCCAAACACCCAGATTCAAGATAAACATCAATCTTTGATCAAATAAATATTTGTTTTAATGCGGAAATCGAACTCACGCCTCCAGTACAGCAGGTAGGGTGCGCCAATTGGGTAAGCGTCTACTTTTAAAATTGTTAGGCTACAAATTTTAACCTTGAAATTGTTTTGGAGAAAATGTATTAAATAGATGCAAATCTGATGAATCAAGTGGACAATGTGGAGATTCCCTAATGACTCAATTTTGACATAGCATATTAAAAAAATTGTTATCCTATTTAGTTCTTCTCTCTTCGCTATTTTTTTAAGAATTTTTAACAAACAAATTAATCAACGTTCTCGCTTCGCATTAAAATTTTCTATTTTGTTATTTAGCATTTGTATTTACAAGTTACATTGTTTACCCATCCGCGATGAAAATGTTTACTGATGTAAACGACCCGGTAATAAACATGACAGGAAAGAATTTTAATATAGAAAGGCAAAGGAACACGCGGCGGATGGCAAATAGCGCATTCAAGGTAAATACAACATGCCTAATGGTAACATTACTGAAAGCTGCTCGCGTTATATGCCCGAGCAGTTCATCACGAGAGAGATCAGCGGCCAGGCGGTGGCGCGCAGGGGAGTCGGACGGATGCTGTCACCACGGTTCGGTTATGACTTTTACAAAATCTACATACAATAAGAATGGCCATGCGATATGTGGGCTAGGGCAGTGGGCCGCGCCGGGCCTGCGCCCGCGCCGCGCCGCTTTTACGCGCGCGTTGCCGTCCGCTATGTATATTATTTTATGACTCAAGTTCTTTTTTCATATGAACGCTTTATGATACAATGCAACAAGCAGATTCTACAAAGTTAATGTTCTAAATTAATGTAGTATAAAATCAACGAGTTACCTTACTGTCGTATCCTAGGAATTAAATAGAACAAGACGAAGGGAACGTAAGAGGCATATTTATCAAATATGCTTATACTGGAGAGATTCGCTAAGAAGGAAAGTTTATCAAAACCCACAAGTCATAACCGTAACCAACACCTAACGACCAGAAGACTCTGTCCCTACGGACACATCGATGTGTTCACAGCAAATAAACCGCACACTACACGCAGCACTCAGGTACACAACCTGGAAAGGGAAAACGGGCAGGCATATGTTCAGTCGTAGAGGTACAATACGTCACGGTATCCTATATCACAGCCAGTCCATCCATAATGCATCAGGTACATATATATATAGTCATAAGTACTTTATACGTTTCATGTACGTCTGTAGGTCATATATTTCTATCATTTGCCTTTCGGGTTGCTAAGAGACCTGCACATTTCCCTTCAACCACACTCCCTTCGGTGTATCGATGTTTTACTCCTTTGCAGTCAGTCGCACGACTAGCTGAAGTCCAGGCCCCGATGGGATGATGAAGACGTTAGCATTTTGTTTTTGGATCGGATGTTATTTTTTATTCTTTTTTTAGAATTCCGCATCGAGTAGTCAGTCGATTAGCTTGAACTTTTGATATATAACGTTCTATTTGAATACGCACTTGTTTTTATTGTACATAGCATTTGTCCACGACTTCGTTCGCTTATTTGTACTATTGAACCAAATCACTACATTGATAATTTAAAAAATATTACATTATTCTTGAAATCTACGTTATCCCTAAGTAAAAAAAAACTGCTAAAATTTTGCCTAGGCTTCAACTACACATTTGTACTATTACACAAATTCTAAAAATTCTGTCACTCGTAGAAAACTATACTTGCCCTTAGTAATATTTGTCTACATTTTATTTAATTATGACTCTTCTTGGCTTAAATTGGGGCCGTGACTATTAGCAGAATCTAAATTGAAAGATAGATGAGAGAAGCAGAATTGAGAGCCGAAACCGAGACGGAAATCGAGAACAAAATCGGAGTCGAAATTGAGTGCGGGTCCGCAATTAGGATCAAGAACGTGACCGCGATCGAAATTAGGAACTGAACTTGAAAACGAAAACACGATTAGGAGTTACAGCGAGATAGATCAATCTTAGATTAGATTAGAATAGATTAGAAATACTTTCTACATCTATGAAAGTATTTCTAATCGACGGCCTTTATACACTGTCCGGAAGAAAAACTAATAAAATAAAAAAGGTTTGTCGAAATTCATTGAATTAAAATTTTGGTTATAATTACATCTGATCTATTAAAATCGAATTGGCTATATATTGAAAGTATGCATGCTTTTATTTTCTTATAGACAGTTACAAGCAACATATTATCTTAAAAATGTTTTTTTTTTCGTTAATTTTAGTACAAGTTAACTTGACCACTGATAATATTTTTATGAATAAACAGGAACTATATAATTTTGTGCATTTATATCTTAAAAATTGATTTGTGCGATTATAAAATAATATACCTATATATGTACTAGAATATTTTATGTCGAATATTTTTTTTAATGACGCTTTGATTTAAATCTAAGACCACATCCAGTTTATTAATAATTGCAAATAGAATGTGTATTACAGTTTTATTATACAAATTAGCGGTATTTTAGTATTGATTAAATCGGTTAAAAATAAGAACATTCATACTGAATTTAATGGCGTCTGAAAATTTGTTTATGAATTCGGTCCTACGGTTTACCCTCTTTCAAATCTGTCATAGATGACGACAGCAAGGGAACCCGGAAAACGAAGGAATAATGTATTATCAGGGTTCATCTCCTCACTAATGAGACAGAGTCTTCCACAATCTCCTTATTTCAGGCCGAGGAATTTGAATCATAGCCATCCACGGTTCAGGTGTCGCTAACGATCGTTACCGTAAACGGAAAAAACAACTTGGTCTTAGATTGAACTTAAGTTAACAAGTCATTGATGAATTCGTTCGTGGCGGGAACAACAGCAGGCATCGCTGTTTGCCACTTGGCCGCTACCACCGTAACCCTCGCCCTTACACAGGAAATACGTTGAAGAGAACGAAATGAGTGAATTTCAGTCCCAAGAACGAATATAACTGAAGTACTTTTAATAATATATATTTGGGACGATAAAAAAGGTTTGAATAGTTAATATCTTATTTAAAATTTTGTACTTCTGAAATTAAGAGGATTTATTTTTGAAAGACAAACGGAACGAAAGAATTTGCCCCAAACTTGAATTTTGACCGAATAAAGAACGGAATAACTTATATTGATTTAATTTATAAGACATAACGGTAAGATACGGATTTGACATGATGATGTTTATCAATCGCTATTTTTGATAATCAATATACCAATGATTAAAATAAAAATATTGTTGTCGTAGGTTCGAGTTTCAGGATAAGCAGGATTTAAAAGCTGATGGTCGCATAGTGATAGAAAATTGATTGATATTGAGTCCTCTTGTCTTTTTTAAGAATTGGTGTTCCAACAAGCGGGAATTCGCACGAAAATATTTAAAATCTACATTTGAGCCAGGCTCGTAAACACCCTAAAAATCAATCTCATAAATTTAAGATAATTTCCAATTAATGTTCTTTGAAAATCATCAAATAATAATTATTGCTTAATGGGTTTTCCGAATAGTGCGTCGTCACATACGGGCTGATAAAGTTTCGAAAGAAAAAGATAGGACACTAAAACATTGTTACTCATGATTTCGAAGTCTTGCAATCCAAAAAATTGTTAGTATTTTTTACGCTTATCGACTTCAAAATCGCTCCTTTTCAAAATTATTAGAGGTATAAAAAAATTGAGATTTATTCATTTTCAAATATTTCATCAAAGACATTTTTTAAATAACTAATTCGAATGGGCTTGCGGTATTTGATGTAGTTTTTTGAGATGAAAAAAGTATTCATTTTTTAAAAATCTCTTTGTTAAGAAATATAAAAAATATTTATAGTATATACATTTTTTAATTTCTTGGCAATGACATTTTTTGATCGAAACTACCAATTTAAAGGAGCTTGCGACGTTTGTCGCAACTTTTAATTGCAATAATTTTGGTTGTAATTTAAAAATCTGTTTGTTATAAATCTTCAAAATAACTTGGGAAAAAGAAATTTCTCAAAAAATATTCTATAAATTGCTCGAAGAAATGCACTTCAATGCGACTTCACTCAAGTTTACAGGATCTACCTAGCTTTATTACAAATCATTAATTAGATATTTATTATCGATTTGTTGGAAAATTAAATTTTTCATATTTTTCAAAATTTACTTTGGTGATTCACTTTCAGGAAGACTAAAGTTCCATTAAGCCCTTACGAATATCACAAATCTGAGTTTTGTCAGTTCATTTGTTCAGATTTTGTTTACGCCATTTTCCTCCCTTTAATGCTATAGTTTGTCTCCCATAGACAAAAGACAACTGACAGATACGGAGGCGGAAAGGAGATGCGCTAGATGTCATACACTCACTTGACGGCTGTCATCGGATGTATATCGCTCAAACGCGGGCGAGCGAAAAGAAAGTGAAAATTGCGGGCCAGTGTGGGATTAACTCGGTTTTTATACAAAACAACGATTAGCGGGATTGAACATAAATATAAAATAATAAAACACAACAGGGCCACTAGGCGATCTCGGCCCTGAGTACCTGGACACCTAGGACACGTCAACGAAATCCACATGAATCCCCGAACTGACTATTCCTCAGGGCTGTCCCACATAAGGCGTATAGATGTTAAAGGTCTACACATACAAGCATGCAGGCGCTCGCCCTCATACACGTATATGTAAACACATACTGACGTGCCTCTCAATGGCCCGTAAAATTTTTTATGATCTCAAAACGTCGACATCGGGTGAAATGTTGATTTTAGAAAGTTGGACCGAAAACACTATCATCTCCCCGAATTTCCCGAAAAATTTTGTATTTTTGTTTACCGGAAACATAAAAAACATTGTGTGTCTAAGAATCATGGATATTGTTAGTTTTTTACAAGTTTTTATTTAGTTTCACCTGCCCCGTTGTCTGTCTGTTGGTCTGTAATCAAATCTTGCAAGTTAAATTTGACCCACTTTCCGATTTTCGCTCGAGCTGAAATTTTGTATGCATATATAAATCGGATGACAATGCCATATTATTATGACATAGAGCTGATCTAATGATGGAGCTGGAAGGTGGTTATAGGAACTCCGTAATTAAATGATGCAACCCCATCGAGTTAGGGCTCCTTTGATTCGTCTTGACGAGTATCTTGGCTGACGTAAATATGCAACTCCAACAAATTGGGAAAAAATTAAAGAAAAAAACCCTTTTTTAAGAACAAGCTTTTATTATTTGTTAATAAAATGAACTAAAAATTAAAAAATAATTAACTCTAATAAGAAATATAACACTTTATAAGTTCATTGTAACCTTTAACGATAATTAAGCTTTTTCATCTACGGCAAAATAATTCCATATCGTACATAATTATATATTTTTAACACTAAAACTTTACACCTTAATTATTAAATCTTCTCGTTTTTATCAGTCCCAATTTTATAAATAAAAGCGTGTTGTATTTTGATGGTATAATTAAGAATATTTAGCACCTTCTTTTTCCTCTTGCTTCCATATAATACGTTTCAGCGTTATAGTAATAAAATTCGTCTTATTATTTCGTGTTTATGTGTATTATCTCCATATATTTATTATTTATGGTTTTCATATAAAGAATATTATGATCACCTTGAGAAAAGAAACAGTATTTGTTACAAGTTTTCATAAGGGAATATGGAGTGGCGGCCTTAGTTTTTTTGCTGCCTCCGCCCCCAGGCCAACGTACGCTTACCGAAATTAATTCTGATATTGTTTGAAGGCGTTTTATAAATTAACTATCGTATCACACATAGTCGATATGCAGTGCCGTCGGAACTTTTGAAGCTTCCAGAGTGGTAGCAATGATTAATATTTTTATCGATAAATTAAATAAGTTGTCGATATATTAGGTCAAACTAATTCGGAAAAGTAATACCACAAGGAGAAGAAGTCGAAAACAATATTAGTATCATTTCAATGAGGCAATGGAGGTAGGTTAGAATCGTATGTAGGTACGTGACACATATGTATTATATTAAAATTAGTTAACACCACACGAATCGAGGATAATTTTCATACCAACATTGCGTATTTGTAATTCAAGGTTAAAAACCATGATTAACCAGTTTTTTTTTATTTAGTTGAATGACAACTACGTTTTCGTGTTCAGCAACGTTTGTTTATTGGACAAATATCGGAATCTGCGCAGACTCGGAGAGCAGTAACGCGTAGTGGTGCGCCGGGCCGAAGCGGTGCGCGGGCGCAGACCGCCGGCCGACAAACACGGTCACCCAAATATTAAGCGCTCTCACTACGGTCGAATGCTACTAACATTGTTGCATACTTACAGCGGCGGCTCCTTAACTGACAAACGCGTTTTGGTTATGCTTAGGGTTCCGTACACCAGGCGGGATCCTCGTGCGATCGTTAACGTGCCTGCATATACCTCAGCTGTCACAACTTATTTTCTTTGAATGTATTGGACGGAAAAAGGTGCGATATCAGTAGATATATGTATAATCACGACCATATAGAGTAAATAAATGAATTATGAGCGATTAATTTTGCGAGGGCTAAGTAGAGGATAAGAATAAATAATCTTGATCATATGCATCATTTGATATATCAAAAGACATACCTACCAATAGTGAGTATTATTTTGAATTAAGATTGTACGAAATATACGAGAGTCATATAAAAATACGGAATACAGTACCTCACTCAAAGTTTACTCTGAAAGGTTATCTTGTGAATTGTCAGCAATGCACTTATAATGATGTCTTAGATAAACGAAAACTGTTTTAGCAAACGGAAAATTTTAAAAACGCCTCTGGAAAAGCTAAAAGTTTATAAAGAGAAAGTGTATATGTTGTTTAACTTCACCGAGCACTATGTGATGATTTATAGCACGGACCCCTCTTCACGCTAATCAGACTCGTACTTAGCCGGTTTTTTTGAGACTAATGGAGAAAACGCTATCGTGAAACGTCTTTTATATAGAAAATATATTCATTGCATGCGTAATTGTAATGTTGAACTTTATAAACAAATGTATGGTTCATTTACGTAATTTAAATTAATTTCGATCGCAATCACACCAAGAGGTTGAGATTTATTTTTTAGTGCTAGTGACGTAAACACGTTGCGGGCTTAACCCAGACAGTCAGCCGGCGGAATATATAGATTTGTTATTCAAAACGTTGCGTAGTTTGTCTGCGTTCAGAAGATCTTATTATGGAAAAACCTATTCGGCTAGTTATAATTGTGGCTTGTTCTAAATGGGTTTATTTTATTGCGGTTTTTTAGAGGGTATAATGACTTCGAGATGCATCTAAAAATATAAATTTGGACGCGCGTAGTATAGGGCTCCCGACTCCAAATTTCCAAGTTGGTAAAAAAACACCAGAACTATAATGTGAAAATAAATTTAATGAAATTCAAGTAATAATAATAATCATATATTTTTTAAATAAAAATATTTGAATATGTCACACAATAATGGAACATGAATATTGCTTAAATATTTTAGTTACTGTAACAACGAATCGCATAAAAGTTTTGTAAGATATATTACAGGCCTGCGAAATATACGTTTTAATTTCCCCTTATAATAATAATGCTTTTCAGTAGTCAGGTATGTTGAATTAAAATGTAAGGTTCATTTTTATAACACATCGACATTTGGTTTTATACAAGATCTTATATAGATAATAAGAGGAGAACGAGCATAAGGGTTACCAGAGAGTAGATGGTCACCGCCGCTCGTGGACATCCGCAACTTCAGGGGGGTATTATTATGTTTCCAGTAATTTTGAAAATAATAATCTCTTTACTTTGAAATAATATGTACATTTACAAATGATATGTATATTTTCAGATCCTTGAATAGTTTTTACGAAATAGAAATTTAAATAATAATAAAATGAATATTTATTTACAAAATGAAAACAGTATTAGTAAATAAAATTGTAGGTAAGTAGCAATTAGCATAAGTAAATGTTGTATTTTTTATTAGATAACATCATTATACATAGAAAAAGTTTTACAGAAAATTAACACATTTCTGAAAAACCATCAAGCAAGAGTTTTTGTTTTTTATCATTCAAAATTTGCTGCAATACTTTCGCACTGTTAATACAAGTGTAAAGTATAAATTCACCTCTACACTACATATTACACTAGCACATAACATTAACAAAAAAATAGTACATTAACTCTAGTAATATTAAGGGAATAAAAAAAAATCCGAGAGATTTACGATAATGAAATTTTTCAAATATATTTTTCAGGTGTTATACGTAAGATCTACCGAAATTGCAATTCATTTTTGTTAGGAGAAAAACATCGCAGGCCCGAGATCGATTTAATGCTGAAAGTACTGTGAACAAAAAATAAATGTAATAAAATTCGAGATTTTTCTTTCGCCAGTTTTTTTTTCACAGCCACAAGCTGCCTAAATATACTTATTGCAGAATGAAGGACTCGGGTCCTAAGCCGAACTGGCCCCGTGCGGATCGGGGGCTGCTAATTACTTTAACATTGCGATGACGACATCGGCCAACCGCTCAGCGTGTTCTATGAGACACGGAGCAGGGGGCTTCTAATTTGACTTATGTCATAAATTGACTGACCGATTTGTCCTCACTTACGAATCGAGCCCGTACCTTGAGGCCCTCCCGATGCGCCGGCGTAGCGCTGAGCACTCTTATTTCTAGCGCTTAGAAAATATCTATTTTCTCTGAAATGATTTCACATAGAAAGTCGAGAGACTCGTACTGATGAGTGTTCAGCTCTAAATTGGAACAATACTAGAGGTTGAAAGCGTAGCTGTACTTTTAAAATAGAACAGACGTTTTACTTAGAAATGTGAATAGTACATTTATTAACGCAATTCGGTTGTGTACAATATACAAACATACATACGTACCTATATATATATATGTGTGTGTGTGTGTGTGTGTATTGTATTGCGATTTATATTGCGATTTAATTTTAAAAACTATCTGTGAGGACTTCATTTGGTTTTTCTACATAAGCCGGTAAAATTCTTTTGGTGACGAACGGTAAGGTCTTTTTTGTTTTGGCGATCTTTGGTCGTGAATGTATGTATGTAATAGAATGTATAGGCAAAACTTTTTTGTTTCGGTGCCGCATTAAAAATAAAATTGACGTAAAGTAAACCGCTCATGCGGTTGGCGACGTGTTAGTGTGATTTACTTCACGTGAACTGTAACACGATTTCCTCTTCGAAACTCGCTTAAGGTCAAGAAAAATGTGCCATTTGTTCCCTGCAGGGGAGTTCCAGACACGATCGCCAAAGACTTTCATGTGAGTGCGGTTCGTATGCTGTAAAATAATGCAGTGAGGGACAGACAGACTTATTTATAGCGAAAACATTATTGATGATATGATTGTCGATAAATATATTACGATATTAAACTAATTTGAATTAGCGAATTCAGTATACGAGATTATTCAAAAATAATAAAATAATATAACTATGAGACGTTTTCAGTTTAATGTTTTTGGATAATATAATATAATATTGCGTGCAAAGGAACAAATTATCGTAGACTGACGTAGAAATGAAACATACATTAGAACCGTGTAAGATCGGCCATAATCTAAAATGCCCTCTTCGTAATCTAACATATCAGCCGAGTTGCAAGAATCCAAGGGAAGTAGCTTCGGAACCTGTACCCATCCGGAAACGTCGATGTTCAGACAGGTAGAGCTGAATCCTCGCAGCTAAGTGGCCGGCAGCGTCCGCGGGCGCGCCGGCGCCGGCGCCGCATCAAAAAGTATGAGAGAAGGCGCCCTCGCGCGCCGCTCTCCGCGCTGGCGGTCGCTGACCTCTATTCGCGCTAACTCACTGTGACGCTCCGGTTCGCTTTTACTGGATCGCCGAATTCGTCTTCGCTCGAGTCGGCGTCGTCGCTTTTTGGTCGGCGCGCGCGCTGACAAATGAGACGTGAAACGGTGATTTGACCGTTGCTGTGTATTTTCGAAATTTGAAACGGGAGATATTTTTCTTGGGAACTTTTACATTTTTTAATGCGGACTCGAAGGATTTAAACGTTTCGTATCTAAATATGTCGAGTCTTCGTTGAAAGCTCCTCTTTCGTATGCTGAATCCTTATTGATGTTGCTCGTGTAAAATATCACGAGCACATAATCCTTTCGAAAATTTAATTTTTTTAGTACTCATATTTTGTGCAAACAAGCGCACATTTGAAATGCATATAAAGTTTGATTTATAAATATTCATCGTTTCGCTGCTTACTTATGGATCTCTTTTTATCTTATATTTATTGATTTTTTAAATATATTCGTTATTCATCACTAAAACGGTTGTTACTCTCAAATTAACAGAAAAAAAAAACAAAAAAAAAGAGTATTTGAACTAGCGCGATTATTGCTAAATACAATTTTTATGGTAACTAAATTTGCAACAAATTATAAAACTGTTATAATAAAAGTATGACTCTTTTAAAATACATAAGAGAGCTGAGTATATAAACAAACAGAAGATTTGTAATGAACAAATAGGACCAACGTTATTGCAACAGTTTGAATGACGTCCTATTCGGGTCGGGTTGCGTGACGCTGGCCGCGCCCGTGTTTGAAATTACCATTTCACTCATAGTATAGCAAACAAATGCAACTTCCAAACAAATCCAAACGAACCGCATAGGATCCGAATTAACTATCAAACAAACCTTCTCATTAATATTAAGATGAAAGCGGTAATCAAATTATTTCTAAAATCATCAAATTATTGCTAAAAAATAATTAAGTCGGAGTTATAGTTCGAGCAAGAAGCGCAGCAAGGGAACATTACGAGTCCGTCTGCAAATATTTATCATTTTTGATTTAATGTTTTTTTTTTAATCATCTTATCAGTCCATTTTTTCAGTCCACTTTTATGTAGTTAAGATTTTAAATGATTTAATATTTTATTTATCACTTTTTAAATCTGTTTTGACAATATCCTAATATTTGCTCTCTTGTCATTAGCGGTGACAACGACATATCTTGTTAATATTGTTGATAAATTTCTTTTATCGATAATTTGTTATCAATTAATTATTAATATTGTACCTCATTTTTATTATTTATTTATTCTAAACTAGTTTATTTTACTCTTACTGTATTAAGTTACTCTGTCGGTAACGGTCGTTAAAATTATCTTTGAAAATAGTAAAATTGACACAAATCGATTTTAAGAATTATTTTGAATTATACTATAATTTAAAATTGAGCGTTAATAAGACCTATTATATAACAACTTTATCAGCGTTTTCTTATACATTGTGATAATTTAAGGAACGATGGTTTTTAATAAATTTTAAATCATTGTAGACCCTAAACGGTCATTCAAAACGAAAAATAACTAAAGAAACCTATCATAATTTTCAAAAACCTATGCTATGATACCCTTTTCTATACTTGTCATAGTTTGCCGATTTTCATTTTTGCTTTTGCGAAATATGGCGTCTGATATTCGCTTTATTAAATTTTAAATATTATATCTTTTAGTGACATTCACAAGACTGAGACAAATCTATTGGTGTAAGAATCAGCATCATATTGGTCTCTAGAGTGCTACAAACTGATAAACACATTACCCTATTTTGCGTCTCGTAGTCGGGTAAAAAGTAAAACTTTAAAGATATCCGTAAACAAAATGGTAGCATCAGAAAACCTATCGTAAAAACCAATAAACGAACTATCTACAAGCCACGTACTTTTATATTTCAAATGAGTTTAATTCAGGTCTCATATAATGGTATATCGTGTATGCCCAAAAAAATTTTCAATCAAAATTTGCAGATGATACAAAATTTTGTGTAACTTATTGTTTAGTCAGTTGTTCATCGAAGTCATTTAAAGAAGAGTCTCCGACAGCTTCGTGCGGAGCAGACTGCATTGAAAGAAAACCATTATTCCCTCGGATACGTGAGGTGACATCGAAATAAATTTCAACAATCAATTTTATACTTACGCTGCGATAAACACCTCATTTTTTTTTTTAATTTTTCGCGAGGGCTTTTAAGTGGCGGGGAGACCGCCAAAAAAAATCTATTTACATCCGATCGTATCGATACATCCCACGAACCGGTGCGTCGACCATCTGATTCGGCCTCAGTCTAAATATCTCGATGCCTTTATTCCATTTTAAAATTAATCAAAAAAATAGGCTAATGAGTCAGGCGGCAGATGTTAGCCTTCAGCGCGGCGGGAGCGTCGAGTTCCTGCCGTGACACATTTTGTGAATGATTTCATATATTTAACCAAATGAACGCCAGCGCCGTGCCATCGGCGGCCATCCGGCAATTGGCGAATCGCAGAGTCCGCGGCGAGAGGCGCCTATCACATCAGTGGACGCTAATACGTACGTGTTCTATAATTACGGATTATTAAAACTGTTGAAAACCTGACTGTATTCAAGCTGTCACGAATTATTAGCCAATAAGAATATCGTTCCATACATGAAATTTTAATCATGTTAAAGACTAACTGCGCACGCGTCCGCCTACGGCCGGCGTGAAGCGGCGCCTGCTACTACAATGTGGTTTCATTGTTGCACATGGCGCGCTCCCTTTCCCGTTAAACATTCTTCTTTTACTCGTTTCTTTTCATTGATCAGTTTTCTACCGGTAGCTACGTATTTTCAAAAATTTAATTCTGAAAAATTATTTCGGTATGGATTCTACAGGTTTTGAAAAATATCGTTATCTAAATATATAGGTGTAATTTATTTAACCTTATTTTGTGAAGTATGAGATGATATGTACCAAATAGTTAGTATTTATTTGATAAGTACTAAAAATATGGTATTGCAAATATCAAGTGTGTACATTAGTTTGATATATTTATTCCTCATACTTATTTCCCCAGAATTGCTTAAAATGGGGGATTAATAACGTTCATAATTGCACTGTGTGTTAGGTTTTTATCGCGCCAATGTCGAGATGCACTCTTCCACCACCTTTTTAATTCAGGGAGCGTAAACCTAAGTCTGCACGCACATTGGCACCGAAGTGATCTGCCGGCATATAAAGAAATTAACAGGAGGTGTTTAAATATTCCGATTAAAAGTAAAATTATTTATTTGCCGCCCGTTCTGAAATACGAGAAGGAGAAAAAAGTTAATTTGAATTATTTTATTAGTCAATTCGCCCCTGACCGGTGTTCGAAGTTTCAACCCGGCACCTCGTGACTTGTTTATAAATGTATATATTTTATGAGGAACTAATTGTCATCATAATTATTGAATCATAGTTTTTTTAGTGCAAGATGCAACGGCAGCGAGCTGGCCAGTAGGAATTGAGAAACAAAAGCGTTAAACTCTGTCTCTCTCTCTCTTTACACTCACTGCTTTGACAAAGAGAGAGAGTGACATCTCACAAGCGATCGGGAGGGGTTATATTGAAAATAAAAAAATAATGTGCACAAACATTTTTTACTTTTTGTTTCTTTAATTTATTTATTTATAAATCATTATAAATCGAATAAAACCGATATATCGAAACATTTAACTATAAAAAGTTTACATGCACGTAATTTTTTTTTACAAAATACCTTCACCAAAATTTGTAATTAATGTTTCTTGTCGAATATGATAATCACCTTCGATTCTACCGGTAGACTCACGACACTATTTTTCTTTTTATAAGATCTAAATATTTGTCTATTAAAATTCGTATATTTCGAAATAATTAATCGAATCGAAAACGAAGGAAATGCGTAGAGTATGAGTGTGTTGGCCGCCGCGGTGGTGCGCCGCGCGCGGCCGGGCCTCGAACGCGTAGCAGATGTGCTTCACGCCACAACTCACGGCGTGCACTTGACAGCTGCAGCTGTTCGGTTGCGATTCGAATTAACAGACATTGTCATCTCGCAAAATATAATCGTTCAAACGTCTTTATGACTACGACTTAAATAATTTCCTAGTTCTATGTGATATTTTTACAATTAAAGTTAATTTTACCGAAATGTGAATACACATTTTTTTTGGAATATTATACTATCTGTGTCACTTTCGAAAGGGTTTCATGAATATTGGATTACCTGGGTTCTTGAGCTCTTGTCGTCCGTGTGTTTTTTTAAATTATTCATTATTTTTCTTATGTTTATATGTTCAGTGGGGGTCACCTGGCCACTTCCTCGGGCGTCAATTAAAATTTAGCAATAATTATATTTCATAACATAAGTTATGTCCGCAGTTCGCTCGCGTGGACGTAGAACAAATTTCTTCATCTTTGATATAGACCGATCTGACAGCTGATGACGCTCACTGACCGGCCCGGTCTCATTTCCGCTCTCGATTGCAATATCGGTTCCGGTACCGATCATAGTTTTTCTATGGAATTTTATTAGTGATGTAATATTTGCGGACATAATCTACCTCTATGAAAAAATTGCTGTCAATCCAACCCTTAACGCGTGCCCAACAACCAAAGAAACATCGTTTCGTATTTATAAAATGAATGGTCTAAAATCGTCTACAAAGGATCCCGCATCGAATGATCAAAGTCCAACATCAAAACATTCAGTAGTTTTTAACTGATGCCCGAACTAAAAAAAAATGTATTTTACTGCATTGCTGCTTCTCGTCTTTTACTTCACACTAATAATGAATTTTTGTGGCGTTCATCTTTGCAATTTTTGGAATAATTCTTATTTACCAATTTTACATTCGCAACAGTTACTTTTCTTCATCATCAGAAAAAGTCAGTTTGAATCCAAGGAGTCGTTTGAAATGTTTTAGGTGGCTCATAATATAATAAAAATATTGCAAAAGTAAATTGGAGCAATTAGCGAAACAATTTCGTCCGGGACCCGAGAACGTGTTGGCAATGAAACAAGAACTGTCTTAATTTCGCCAAGGTTGTTAATTTTTTCGCGGTGAACATTTTTAAACTCGGTTTTTTCGCGAAGTGTGGGCAGACTGTTTACAACAGTCGATCCGCTCGTGATTTACTCCACAGCACCTAACGTATACAAGGTCGTGACGCGCTTCGTGTATTTCAGGAAAAATGTGTTCTCTCGTGATCGGGGCTACACCCACGTTACCTAAACTATTATAGGCATTGTGCGCCCGCGCCGACAACACTATCGCGCATAGACAATAATACCGAACCGATTTCCGTCTCATCCTCCAGCTACAGCCAGGCGTTCCACAGTCACGCACTTCGATGAGCTTGAGACGTCGTATAACTCGTGTTATTGCGAGATTGGAAGTAAATATGGTGAATAAAAATGTACTATTTCATAAAACGACGGCACGTGCTGCTACAAAGTCTGTCGCACTGTGATTTTGGCATTTGGAACTGACGAAACAATGTAGGAGCTGACATTCAGCTTTGACATTGATACGTTGTGCGTGACCTTGACTCTGGTCCACTTCTAGCTAATAAAATGTAGCTAATGTAACCTGACGGAAATGCTTTTAGTCGGTAATATTGAAATGGCGAATAATGATTTTATGTTAATTGTAGTCTGCGTTTATCACAAGATTTAAGCGCAATCATTGTACATTTCTTGTCCCATAGAAAGATGCATTTCAATAAATAAGAGAATCAATTAATTTTTTTACAAATACATGCGGTTGGTATTGCGTGTATTCACGGTGAGCATTAAAAATTAAAAACAATATAGGTAAACAATAATTTTAATATTGCAGAAAGTTTTGTCTCTGTATATTATATATACGTAGATATTAAATATGGTAAGTTTTTTAAACATTGTTAAGTCAACTTTTAACTAGACGAAATAGAAAATTACGAAGAGGGAGCCTTTTTCGTAGATAAAGATAAACATAGAAAAAAATAGTTTACACTTATTTAAAGTATATAAATAAAAATGAATCGCTAAATATGTTGCTAAACTCGAAACTTCAACTGGACAAATTCTGCTAATTTTTTTTTCAAAATTTCATTAAAATCAGACAAAGCTTCTTATGAAGAAAAACAATGGAAAAAATGTTAGGAAAATTTGAAAATTCGGGAAAAATTAAAAGTGCTTTTCTAAGGTATTTTTGTATGAACTCATGACTATTATCTACGAATTGAATGATGGATATACATTTTTTTTTGTTCCAAATCAAAAATGATATCGGGATTGAGATTGATACCGATCGACCCAAAAGATGAAGAAATTTAAAAATATAAAAATAAATGTTTTTATGTTTGCCTCCAATGCGTGCCTAAACCATTGATGCGATTATGGCCAAACTTTGGTGATGCGTTGTAACCACACCCAGGAAGGTTTCTAAAAGAAACTAGCATTTATCCCCGGTTTCATTTGCATATTTAACCTACTAAAACGAACTATTGAACCGATTCCGAAAAATATTTCAACAATAGATAGCAATAGACATTATTCTTGAGAAATTAGGCAGCCAACATTTACCCCCGGATTCATTCATGACTTTATCTTCCTAAGACGATTTTAATAATTCTTTAACGTATAAAGAGCTACAATATTCCCGAGTAATGTAACTTGTATTTTATTTTGATACTAGCCTTTGCCTCCGGTTTCGTCTAAGTCGGAACTGTGGCTAATAGCGGAATCGAAATTAAAGCGGGACGGAAATAGAACTGAGAACGGAACTAGGATAAGAATCGAAAACGGTAGCGATAGCAAAATTAAGAACGGGTCTGGGGATGAAAACCAGTGTTGGGACGGAATTGAAATTGAAAATGTGACCGGCATCGGAATCGGCAACGAGACGGGGTTGAGGTGGACATTGATCAATACAAAAAAGGAAAGAACTCTTTTTGTCTTCATGCTGGCAGAACTGCCGGCATTAACTATATGGGTAAGCCAAGCAACCTACAAGTAAAGGTAGAACAAGGTCTGCCGGGCCAATTATTTTTTTTGAATTCACTTGCATCACCTGTGGCTACTTCATACATTTAGCATCGTTACGTCGATAGGTCTTCTACTTTTAATTAGTTCATAAAATAATTTTGATATGCGACAGGACAATTTGTAACTCCCCCGGTATTGGACGCCTGTGAGAACACCGCAATAAATCGCATACCGTACGAGAATTATACGTACAAGTTAAATTATTACTATAAAAAATATTAGATTAAATCTTTCCTCTGTTGCATTCAAACAACAAGCAAATATTTATAAAAATCTGCGGTAGGGTTACTAGTGACGTCCTCAGGTGCCCTTTTAAGGCAGTGGACGAGATGCAACGGGGACCTTGCAGCTATCGGCATGCGGTATTTTTGCGCGCACGTCAACGCGGAAGACTATTTCAAGAGTCAGGGTCGGTTGGGGCCGCCGCCCGCCCGCCGCCCGCCGCCCGCCGCGGTATCAGGTTTCCGAGGATTAACTCTAGCAGACCTGTCCTCGAGGCAAACTATTTGCTACTGTTAGACTTCGAAAACGAATTGTTAGATCGAAGAGTACGTGCTCTATGATTTTCATTCCAAGAGGCAGATTAGATCTGATTCTCGTATGAATTATTTTTCTGTCTAGACAGAGAATAAATTGCTGTCTCTTCAAAAGTTCTGTTTGACTTGTGATATTTTTTATTACTAGTGGCTACAGAATATTTTTGAAAGGCACCAATTCTAATAACTACTAGCTTTCGCTCACGGCTCCGTCCGCGTGAACGTAAAACGAATGCTTTCATCATTTACATCGACCCATTGTACCATAGCAATTGCCATGTTTAGGAAAGTTATTAGTATTGAGATGTTTTGATATATAACAAATGTAAAAACCAAAATAATAAAACAAAATATAGCATATACAACTTAAGGATGTGCCTTAAAATGTTGTAAGAATTTTTAGGATCGATTCAGTACTTCCATAGTACCAGTCACATTCAATCAAATATTTTTTTTTAGTTGTTATTTCGTTTCAGTGATTGGATGTCCACTCTCGGACATAGATGACATTGAGCCACCTGGAATGTGACCAAAGGTGATGGTGTAACCAAAGAACCACGAAACCTTTGCCAGGTCGTCAGTCCACCTAGTGAGAAGTAGTCCCATGCTCGCTATGACGTAGTTCGCCGTCGCCACTCGAGTCCCTTCCTTCCCAGGCGGTTATCAGTTCTGTGAGCGATGTGGCCAACCCATAAACACTGCTGTCTGTTTTTTCTGTGATATGACTGTTTGATGTCTTTTTATTCTGCACATTGGATCTTATTTCGCAGAGATAATCATCTATATCAGTAATTCATTGTATATCAGTAATTCATATTGGAACACGTTCTCGTGCAATGTACTTCAATCAATGAGGTAAAGACCTAAAAAGCCCATATTTTGCTTAATATAAGCTTTAAAAACTAAATATAAGCTTTTTTTGAGAAAAAACTACAGTGAAATATATAAAAACGATGAATAGAAGTAATATAATTATCAATGCCCGAGGAGCGAAAAAAAGTGTATTTTAAGATATTGGATAGGAACCTAAATGACTTCAATGCGCGCGATACGGTGGTGATAATTTCCGTTATTACGACTTTATGTATGAACCTTTGTCTAATGGCGTCGCCATATTTATATTATAATATACTACGTACAGACATAACTTTGTGCGGGTGTATGTACTGAATCCTGTCGCTCTGCTGGTGTTCTTGACCTTTCAGCGACTGGGAAAGAAAGAAAAACATACAAACAAAAGGCATTACGCCGCAAGGTCGACCGACGCAGAAATATAGGTTCCATTCGAACACGAAAAACAAGGAAAACTTTAAAATAAATAACTCGATGTAACCTTGAACTTGCGTTTGTTGCCAAGTTTCTAATTGATTACATATATACTATCTGTTGTAATATTTTATTGCGCGTAACTATGTTTTTCTAGAACGGTAAGTGGCCATCACGAAAACTGATGATCAATTACTTGAATTGATGACGAACTTAACCCTATGTACAAATTTTGTAATTTTTGTATTGTAGCAAATTGTTGAATTATTATTGTTTTTTTTTGGTCGACATCAAAATATATATTTTATGAACATGTATTTTGTTTAGGAGCTTAAATTTATAAGTTATGAACCAGCTTCTGAGCTGTCAATACAACAAGTTTTAGAAAAGAAGTGATTGAGTCTAAAAATAATCCATTTTCACTGGAAAAGAGAATTTAAGATCCCTAAAAATTTTTGTTAATACGAATGGACTTGTTTTTCGATTTAATTTTCCATAAAATTAATTTTTGAATATTAAAAAAAAAAACTCGTACTCGTAGTAATAAATATACTAATATGAAATATATTAAAATAAAACTGAGTGAATTACGTACATACGTAATATAAAACATGTATGTACATGTAATATAGTTTTATATTTTTTTATGCGAACAACCAATATTCGTTTAAAGGCAACAGTAAATGCGTTTCCTTCGAGTGTCGGGGCGGCGGGCGCGGCGACCCAGACGCATGCAAATACATAGGCAGCAGTCGCCATCCCAATGTCAGGAGCCGTTTTCGTCTCGCCCGCCGGCTGCAACGTCCCCGGGTTTGCATTGCAAAACGATCCATTGTTATAAAAAAAAAATGCCAACCCGAACCTCTGAGATCACCTTCCACACTCCGAGAACGAATTCAAGGCGAATGCTAACGTTCACCCGACCTTCGGATTTTGTAACTCGTTATTGGCTAGGTTAGTACCTTTGTTTGTGTTTCGGACGTCTAGCGTTTTCAGACAATTCCAGGCCAGGCCGAGATGACCTTAATTCGCTCGGCGGACCCTGACATTTACTCGGTTATAGATTCATAAGTAGGTACGGCACTGCCTTCACACGCCTCGCTCACTAGTTCACAGGTGATCGAAAGGGAAGTAGCCGCACAGCTCAATATCGCTTCCTGCAATCTATCGATGTCCGGTATCGAACTACGAGTTCGAGGGTTATTTGATTATTTGCAAAGACGATCGACCTTATCTGACGTTTCGCTCACCATAACATCATCCGTATGTTTATCGCGAAATGCGTATATATATATATTAAGTTCTACTAAGCGAATCTATATTGAGCTGATTCACCCGATAAGGGAAACACATGCGCAAACGGAGCCTCGGAACGGGCATTAACTCACCGAAGTGATTCACAGATGGAATATGTAAAATGAGTTGTCCCAGCATTTTCCCCGCGGCGGCCTGCCGGGACCCAGCCCGGTTTTTCTTCGTCGCGGCCGCAAAGTCAACAATAAGCCGACGGCGGAGGCGACCTTGAGATATTCGAACAAGGACGAGGACTCTTCGGAATATGCCTATAGAATTCATTCTTCGTCGTCCGGCGCTCTATATTTGAGATATTAAATTCTTTGGAGACTTATAATTTTTCCGAATTTTCACGACTCGAAGCAAAATTATTATATATGTTAATATTGTCAGGAATAGAATATTAATAAATTCTACATACGTTTCAATAATACAGAAATACAAACATAATAATAAGTTTAGTTTAATTGTTTTATCATTTTTATAATGTCGTGATATAAGTAGACGTGACATAGGTATTCTAAAATTTCTCTATCGCTCGAGATAATTTACGTTTGCTAGAATGTTAGAAATCGAAGTGTCATGCGCAATGTGTTTCCTTAATGGTTGTAACGATAAGACATGAGACAAAACAGTCAACGCCGCGCAAGGACAACGAAAAGCCAAATCTTGGCATGCGTAGGCAGGATTAACAGACATTCACAATTATTTCATTATTTAATGCATTGTTGAACTATTCTATAGCACAATGTCTTTACATTGTAAAATAACACTAGCTTTTGATCTGAGCATCGTCTGCGTAAGTTATAAATGAATAAGTAACTAAGTGTTTTATTCGGGCCTTATCTCAGTCTCGCGCCCGTTTCGGTTTCCATTGTGATCGCGGTCTCGGTGCTGACCTCACTACCTTTACTAGATATCGTTGTAAGCCACAGTTAAGTATACCATTAACGCAATCACAATGATGCTTGAATAAATGTATAAACGTCTGTGAAACGTTGGTCTCTCAAATCCAGTTCGTGCGAAGATATACTATATAGCATGTTCTGAAAAAGATTAACAAAGAGACTATTAAGGATCCCACGTGATTCTCTATAACATAAACAATATCCATATCAAATGTCATTACCATTGGACGTCCAGTTGATATACGAAAGGGATGGAAACAAACTTACTTCTGTATTATAATTCATATTTATAATAAAATATAGGTGTAATAAAACAATATATGTCTTAGTTATTTTAGCTTTATTAACAATTAGGAGCGTTAGCTACGACTGAGTCTGTTATAGCCAATTAGTATCAGTCTTATATCATTTGACACCTCTCATTTCTCGCTAGGTTCCCCTAATGGCATATCACTTCTCAGAAACTCTGGGAACGAATAATGCTTTCAACGACTATTAGAATTTATTAGATTTTACAGGGAACAAATTTATCAAAGTACTATAATTATTATAACACAAAATTTAATATAATGAAATGAAATTAAAAAAGTCAATAGATTTGAATTATTGAAATAAAAAAGTAAGTCCCAACATTATTCCCTATTCATATTAAACACCATTATTTGGTAATTATTCATTGCAAAGTTAAACGTTTTTTTTTTTTTATTTTCCAATGTATAAATCAGTAATGTCTTCCTTATTTTAATTTCCTTATTTCAAGGAATCTCCGAGCTTTTGAAATGTCAGTGAGCAAAAAGTTTAATTACTATAAAAATGCTAATTTTTATGGATACTTCATAGACTGATGCGAGGCTTTATCTACAGTCTCTGCCTATCCTTCTGTAAAATAGGCGTGAGTTTATATTATTATTATGATGCGAGTTCATAGAGGGGATTTTACAAATTATGGCACCCCGAACTTGATCGATGTACAGAACACCAAAAATACACAATCATGAAAATTAGCAGGTTTGCTACGATTTCCTACAGTCTAGTGTTGTTTGTACAATATTTGAGTTCTACATTTTCAACACGCTGATATTAATATAGCGAATAAAAGAACTAACATTCTAGCTTGAATTATTAACATTAGAAAAAAAAAATTATAGGTGGACAGATAAATAAAAGAGCACACCATATTACATCGTGATTGACGTTTGTCAACTGTCAACATATGACAAATTTGTTCTTTTTTTGTCAATTGTTAAAAAAAATAGTAATAAAAACATTTCGTTATACTGTAATTAAAAACATTTTTGTATAATAAAGATATAAGAAAATAAAATTTCGTAACTTTTTCTTAGAATCCTTCTATTTTTTTTTTTCTATTTTTTGATAAAGTGTACAAAGACCTAGCTCAGAATGAAACGATTCCTTTGCTAGATTAACATTTTTAACAGATTTCCTACTAAGAAAAATTGCGTTTAATGTATTATACTGGTGTCCAAGGGATACTCTGACTGATTAACCGATATATTGAAGAATTTCACGTGACACACAGAAAAGTAACAATGAGAGAGTGTGTAGTAAGCTCCGCGAGATGGAGCCAAATCAAGGTAAAAGTCCAACTTTCCTATCTTTTTTTTTAATAGACATTCCACAAGACGCCTAATTAAATATTAATTTTTAAAAAAGTACGAACCCAAATAATGGAATTGACGTTTCATTTTTATTTTATTACTTCGGTTTATATTCTGGCACATTTAATTTAACTTCAGAATTATTTTACATATCTGAAAACGTTGTCTTAAAACCAACGGATGCCTACTACCTTTACAAAACATAAACGTCTCATGTATTTTGAATAGTTGTAATTGCTTGAATGTAATGTCGGACTTTTCTGCGTATTCAATTATGATACGTTCGCAGATTGTTTTGGTACAAAACTTCCTGTGGGATTAGCAATGCACCGATGAAAACTTTTATCAATACATTATGGTAACGGTACATGACGGTTTTCACAATATTGTAACATATTTCATTAGCTACCAAGTGTAAATGTACGGTGTTTAAACGATTTAGCCGATGGCATATAATCAGTGACCCGCCGCTAATTGGACGCGTCCGCGCTCAACTCGGCGAGTCGTGTACCCGGCCGTAGGTTAAGCCTGCCAGCGCGCGCCCAAGGCCCCGCCTGCCCAATTAGGACAAGGACGACGACCGGCGGCGGCGCGCTCCTCTCGAATCGGGTCGACCGCGAGTACCACGTTTATGATGGGGCTTAGACGGAGCGAGCTTTCGCATAGCCGTTAAACTTCGTCGTCGAGTTTAATGGACTCCGTACGACGTTCGTTCTGGCCAGTGACTAGCGACGGGCTGACGGTGCCTAGGCCGAACGTCGCGACGGATTGAAAACGGAAACAGTGAAAATAAGCAACGCAATAAACTACTTCGTCTACACTTATGACCTGATTCTGCGGATTTAATTAGTTTGGGCCACATCAAACACGTTAAAGATCAGGTTTCCATACATAACGTGCTGATTGATTTTATTGAAAAGATCGGCGTTCACCACACTACGAAATATGAAATATTTAATTATGTCGTCTGTACATATGTATGTCGGGATAAAAAGTCTTTGAATCTTTCACATGGTGTGTAATAAAGACTAATCCAGGAGGATAACCTGTCAGTATATGATGTGAATCTCTTGAAGGTAAATTAATGTTCCTGGTTTTGTGGTGTATTATAGGTGTTTAGGTTCCCAGTTTGAAATTCTGCACTTTTCATTTTACTCTACAATTCTATGTTTTTCATATCTACATTATTCCGCTACAAGACACGAATAATAGCAGTAGTTAACCAAAGTAGATTAAGCTCCAATGGCGACAGCGTCTAGCGGTAGAGATGAAGTTTATAAAATTAAAAATTATCATGATAATGAGTGTATCGTTTGAGTTTAATTTTTTTAATTACAAAGTCGAATGGAAGTTTGATAAAGAAAAGGGAAGCAAATCAAAAATGGGAAAACATGAATTTAAACGAGCTTTTATTTTTCTTTCTTTCAAAGTGTTTCAAACCAATTAAATTCCGCTACAAACCGCCAGAATAAAGTTTGTTACGATGACAAATATCCTAACGTTTAATAAAATTATACAACTGACTGACGTAAGTAAACGGAATTTCTGAGGTGGTGGACAGGAAAACAGTTCTAAGGTATTATTTTAATATCGATGAAGGTGGACGTATAGTATCCATTTTTAATCCGTTCTTACAAGAACTCCATTGACCCTCTACCAGAATTCTGCAATTAATTTCTGGCTCCAACTCACCCAAAAGTTTTGAAGCGCTTGATCTATTCGTTAAAAGCGAGATAGGTGATTTAGTGGACAAATCTCGATAGTCTGTTAATGGCGACAAGTTACGATTAACTTGTTGACGACAAGTCATAAGTTAATGGCGACCCATTAACAAATGACTGTGTCAATAGCGAGCAGTCGGCAGGATCGCGCGAGGGCATCGCAAACGGGCGGTAATTTAATTTACGTTAAATTATGTGTTAAGCTTATGTTAAGCTCTTTGTATGTTACATTACAATTTTAAACACTCTTTGAATAGTCTCTGGTAAACTTCACGAGTGCTGCTCAGAGTTTACTGAAGGGAGATGAATATATTACGATAAAATGGTGAAGAACTAGCTTAAAGACAGAAATAGCCGACTATTAGATTAACTGCGGTCACAATAAAGTCGGTTCTTATTGAATCCGATTTGTTTCAAATAGGTTATCATTGTAAATAAATAGGTACACTAGCGGAGATTTATATTCATATGCTATGAAGTTAGCTGATTCACCATAAAGAGAGCTGCTACTCGCGGGAATTGACTTCACCTCTTGTACGTCAAGGAATGTTTATTTAATTCCACGGTACAATTAACCAGTCATGTTCCACTTACACCTTGTAACTAACGAGTATCTCACTGTCTTTTATTACAATCCTAAAAGAATACGTATTTGTTGGTTTTTAATCTAAATAGCTTATATTTCATTTTCCTTTTCCTATTATTTTGGAAATATCCTTTACCATGTCGCGTCTGTTGAGTGAGATGAAAAATCAAATATGTAATAGGATCAATGACGATAGCCACAATCTCAGTCAAAACGCAAATTGACTGGTGATTTCAGTAAATGAATTTAAATATTTTACACTCAAAATTCATTTACCATTTATTACGATATATGTACCTAATTATTAACAGTGTTACTGTCCCACTATTTCAGGTACAGCCTAAATAATTATATTATTTTAGAAGCTGAAGAATTCGAACATATACACATGATTAATAAAAAAAAAATTGATCAATATTTTATGTATTTAATCGTGATTTATGAGTATCGTGTATCTGGAATATGTTTCCAAAAATACAAGTGAGTTTATGTCATTTAATGTCCTATATGTCGTGACTGTAGTGCATTTCATACGGTGTGTTTGTTTATAAAAAATATCAACATGCCATGGTGACGCGAATATATTGTGTTTATTACTACAAAATTCATTAAAAGTAAACAATTCCATTAAAAATAATAAATTAAAAGTAAAGATAGGTGTTGTCAGTATTGAAAGTGGAAAACTGTGCGAATTTGAAAAGCTTCGCTTGAACCGCCACATAATAATTAATGCAAACCTTAAAAAAAATCGTTTAATAAGTAATTATGTTAAATCCTATCACACTGCTTTAAAGTGAGTATAATTGAAACTTAATTCCATAGAAATTTGGTTAATCGTTTTAATTATTTGCAATCCGGTAAGGCACCTAACCAATGGACAAACAATGCACTTATTCATCTTAAATGTATTCTTTGTTGTATAGTATACACTGCCTGCTTGCGCAAGTTACGTTAAGGTGACGTATTGGAAATTTTTGTGGTAGGGATCTCGATTTTTCTCAGAAATACAAAATATGTAAAAGTGATATTTTATGAATCGACTGTTCTTGTTATTGACTTTAATTGGTCAGTTGCTGTTTACAATTTATACACTTTTATTACAGAAAAAAATATTTGTCATCTCTTTTAAAACACAGAATTACATTTGGCGACTGGCAAATGGGATAGATTTAAGCCTTTCAAATTTACTAGGTATATTAATCTATACAAAATGCCAATTGGATTTTTTAAGATTAAGCTTTGTTTTTATTTTAAAGGAAAAAAACTGTTTTGTCTCATATCACCTTTAAAGATAAACCAACGCACGCGTGTTTTAGAATACAGTACCGCGGTGTGCGTGGGTTACGAGGTGCTACGCTCCCACTTAAAATTAATAGCTTATTACTGCGTAACCTTAAAAAATAAATTATATTTAATACTGCTTAATTCCTGAATTATATTATGCCATATTTATATTATAACCGACATATAGAGATGACCTCCAAATCTTTTATAGGCAGAACGAAGTTACCCATTAATTACGCTGTTTACTAGTAAATAACAATAATTCAGCTCTATTTCACATCCGGCTCGAAGGACCAATTTGAAAACTAAAAACACTTACAACAATGTGACTATTATTCAACGTTTCATTTAATGATTACAAAAAAATAACAGAATTAAAGAAAGAAAGACAAATCACAAATGGAACAATAATTTGCTCTTAAAACTAAGTAAGGCTTTTCTTCAACATCTAAGACTCTGTACAGCCCTGGAGTCTAATTGTGTATTACCACTGGTGTCTAATAACAGTCTGTGATGCCCATATTTAATTTGCTAGGTTAAATTCTGTGCATAAGATTCAGAACTTTATGAATGTATTAACACGGCATAATAAATACCTATAATTAGTTGTTCTTCTAGATTTTATTAGGATATCATCATCAATATAAAATAGAAACACGTGATAGTATATGTATAATGTGACCAAAAGAACAGAAGATGTATTTTTATTTTATAAACCCTGTACTATTTTCAGAGATCCTTCTGTCGGATCGTAATACATACAGAAGATACAATCCTATTGGATTGTTTCGTCTGTATATGAAAGAGAGCCTTGTTACCAGGATTATAAGGTTATTATGTTTAATTTTACACGTTGAAATCGGATATTCATCTTCAAACGCAAGACACTGCACCTGCGCATGTTACCGTTATCGAAGTAAGACTATTGAGAATTCTAAACCACATGTTCATTGATTATTATGTGATTGTACTATCTTGAAAGGAAACAAGAGATTGTCCGAGTCGATTACATTTTATTTTAAAACCATACTCGAAATCGTTTTCTGATTTGATTAAATGTAATAGATATACTAATACTGTATGATACACAGTCGAATTATCGTCAGTTACATATTATATCCGTATAATTAAAATCTTAATTATTTATGTGTTTTAACACTTGACATCATGTCAAAACCGATATAATAAATAGATTACGAAGTTCCGCAAAATATTATTTCAAAAACTATGAATGTATTTTTAAAAACATTACAATCTGAGTGTCATTTAAACACATGACATTTCACAGAAATTGACGATTTCATGGAATAACAAAGCTCGAAGTCGGTCGGGCGCGCTGGGCCAGGTGCAGGCCACCTGTGTCCTGCAGGCATTGTCCTACTTTCACCCTTTTAAATTACTCACATTACGCTGGAACGTACATCAAGGGCAGCTTTAAATAAATTAAATTCTACTATAGTTTAATTATAATTTAGTACATTCATACGACGCTACGATAATAAGACTTTCCCCAATTTGCATTTTTATCATGTACTTAGAATGTTTACGTTAATTTTTTCTCTCTTTGAATGCATTTCCTTATTTTCAACTTTATATAGGAAGCACGTCAAAAGTCCATTAAAGCAGATACATGCACTCATTTATCCGATAGCCTTCTCATACTTTGACTGTTAATTGTAATAAATAGCATCAGATTAACGTTGAAATCTACAAACCAACAGTCCCTCGCTCTCACAGCGACGAGCATTCAGGGAGCTCTATTTACTCTAGCTCATTAAAAATTAAAAAAAAAATTAAACGTGTGGCATTCGGGGACTGCCGCGGTAAAGCTATTGCATAGCATTTTTTAACAACTTATGCAATTATAATTATTTATTTATTTATGCAGTATTTTTTTTCTTTAATATTAATTCACGTTTTTCATCACTTTCTTCATTAATAAATGCACTTTGTTTATTCATATTTAAAACACTTATAATACCCAAATTTTACGCGTATAGCTATTCACCAGCAACTGCTATTCACTGTTGTACGTAGGTGCACCTATGTATACATATATACCTACATGTATATTTACGGGACACATGCGGTGAGTGCGGCATATAAACATATGATAGATACCTATACACCTATATACTTTCTCACAAACAGCTGCTTACGTATTCGTCCGATTTCGGAGCAGCTCGTCTCGATCCGTGCACGCTTTATACAGTCGTACCATATACAAGCACGTTAAACGAACGCTCGGTTGAGCTACATGGTAGGCGGAGTGGGGGGTGTTAGGTTTTATTTTCGTTACGGAATTTCTTGATTCGGTCGCTGCGCTCCAAGCCCGCGATAAAAGCTATGCAATAGCTTAAAAATCGTTAAATCTCGATGAATCCTAGAGTCGTCATTTATGGGCTATTTAGCTAACGATTACTCAAGTATGGTCAGTACTGGAAATAATCAATCAATCGAAGAAATTCTATTAATTGGCATATACACTCCTCTTATGTGACAAACTTGTGAGTATAATTTGTAAATACATCACCTTTATCAATTTTTAAGCATGTAAAATTGAATTTAATAATACAGGTAATAAAAAAAACATCAATCATCTCAACCATAAAAAAATATTACTGTAAAGATTACGAAATATTGCGTATTATCATCGTTAACAAATAATAATATTTAAATTAGATCGATGTCGACGATTTCAATACACATTTGTTTTATAATGATGATATTGAGTTATTGTGGAGAGGTACACGCAATAATAATTATATTAACATCACTGTTGTTTATGTCGATGTCAACATACGCGTGTTAACTATTGTTATACTTCTGAAAATCTTCAACAGAATAAATTATTGAAAGACAATTATGGGCGATACACGTGCGTATTTATGTCATTTTTAAAGTCAACTGTAATAAAATTTTGATGTTATGTATTTGTTAAATCAAAGACAAGATATCATTCTAAAGTGACGAATATTATCTATTTAAAGTAGTCACTAAAATATTCAATTTTAAGTAAGCTTTCGGAGTGCGGTTGTAAGTCGTCACTAAAGTCCAAAAGTGTAGCTTTTAGCATTAAATCAGAGATTCTATAGACTATTCTTTTATAACGTACTTTTTTATTTGCTGGTAGCTAAGGATATTGTATTTCGGAAATAAATCTGAATTATCGGACAACTATTAAGTAAAATGGAGTCATCTGTTTGCTAAAAGCAAAGCTGGATGCTGGATAAGTCATTTTACTGCCGAGAAAGGCAACCGGTGGATACGAATAAATAGGTGCTTAACCAAGGGACAAACCCAACGCACCTGCCTGGTAGCGACATCTACAAAGTTGCACCCGTTATATATATACGGCGCCACTTTTTCTGCCAACCGATTGCGTCCCACCGTTTTAGGTTTGGTTGAAAGCTGTTGACAATGGCCGTCGTCATCGGTGTGCTCTCTGGGGTACGAAGCGAGCGATTTATTAAAAACTCAATAGCTAATTCATCTGCGATTAGCCAGAGGACCCGTTACCTGCTGTTTAGAAACTAAAGCGATGACTCTTCGATCACCACCACCCACATTTTATACACGCACCTTTAATATTATAATAACTATTTGAATATTTATATTTCTTATTTATTTTTGCAAGAAAAAAGGGTTTCCAGATTCGCTGTCCGGTAACAAAGCTTTTTACTATGTTTCTGCAACCGTAAATCGCGAAGATAAGTTGTTCTTTAATTGTACCCTTAATAATATGTTAAGGAATATTGTACCCAAAAGTTTCGTATGTAGGAAAACTATTATATATATTTTAAATAGACATTTTTTTAAGTCAAGGTGTGTACGAGTAATAATTACTCTATTTGCTGTCGAATTCAATTGTATATTTTTCTTGTCATTCCATTCCTTTAAAATGAATCCGTAATTTTTTGATATCGTTAATTTTAATGATACATAATAATTATTTTATAGGCACCTTTGTAAAATATGTGTAATGTTAAATTTTCTGTATCCTAGCATCTTTATATTTTGTAATAGATGATCAATATTAATGTTTAAAAGGCTTTTACGGTTTATGCAGAATTTTTTTCTGGAATATTCAATGATATTATGAACGTTTAAGAGATTAAATAATAAAGTTATTTTATACAGGTGTGGGTTAGAACTGTTAACGCATCGTAGGGGTGAATGCTGCTCAGTAAATTATTTTTTTTTAAATTGATATTAATCTTTACATCACAAATCTCATATGTACGTTTTCAACCTTATTGTTCTTTCTCGGAACTTAGTTGAGAGTGACACATCACGTTTAGCTACAATCGACGGCGCTCAGATATCGTGAGACGCCTATCTTTGGTGACAGCCGACGCAATACAGCGAAGCCACGCCGTCGAGTGTTTCCATGGAAAGTGCGGGCACTTTGTTCCTATTTGGTTGTCCAGAACCTTGAACTTTGCCGGCGTGTCTGTAAACATGTTTGCGCACTGCGCAGTGCGCAGAGCTCGTGACGTGCGCGGCGCGACCGCGGCCTGCGACGTATATTTTTTACGAGTGATTCGGTTCCCCTCTAAACTCCGGTGCAACACGGCCGATAGCGAATTTATGTACCTATTGTACGAACGGGGTAATAGATCTTCTGGAAAAATGTCGAAATCACAATGCTGGAGTGCGCACGTGGCTGTCGCGGCCGCGCGGGCGGCGCGCCCGTGACGCGGTAAAGCAAACGACGGCGCGGGGAAGGTCGGCGTGCGGTTGAATTGATTACAATTAATACGGTGACCTGCGGCCGCCGCCCGGGCGCTCTTTGTCCAATAATGATAAATGCCGGCTACAGCCTTGGACATCGTAAGTGAGTTATCAGGAAGCGACCGTCCGTCCGCGTCAATGCCGGCGTACAAGGTCGGCCGCCCGCGCCCGCGCCCGCGCCCGCGCCCCGCGCCGCTCGCCGCGCCAACGATAGCCGAATTAATGACTCCTTTGACCCGTCCTTGATGGAGTCGTGGTCGATTGTTAATTTCGACGATAATGCGTTGTTTTTATTACGTGTTATTTTTGCTGTCAACGTACCCACATACGTGATAACATCGATACTCTGACGTGGCTATCTATTTTCTATGAAAAAAAATGTAACAAATACTCTTTATCGCAACGGACGCCCGGGATGTTTTTTCCCTGTGGCTGGTTTTACTTAAAAAATGTTTATTCGTCATTATACCCACATTCGTATCGTTAGGTACTAACCAGTGCTCACTGTTTTATGTATTATTTTTATTATAAATATATATACTATGTCCAGGTAATCATGAGCTATAATTAATTTTGTTTCAAATGTCATATAAATGAAACGGGATTTATCAGTCCACTGTTGATAGACATCCTCCTACGATCTTTTTATTTCAGGTCGAAGGCTCGAACCTGAAGCTCCCCGCGCTGTATTCGTGCCGGTCGGGGACTGCTAAAATTTTGTCCACATCGCGATGACGACGTTCCGGCCGACGGCGTTGCGTACTCTCCGAGGCACGAGGCGAGTGGCTTAATTTGACTCAAGTTAAAAACTCATCGGTCCATTCACCCGTGGCCAGCAACAAACCCGTACCGTCTGATGGATGGCGTCGCTCTTGACCTTTGTACCGTCGAACCGTAGCCATGATCTATAATCGAATATTTAATAGGAACGCATAAAAACAGCTCACTGGTTAAGGGTTGTTGCCTTTGAACTGGAACGTTGCAGTTCAAATCCCTAGCTCGGGTGAAATCACAAAGAAATTAATTCAAATTCCGGAGGTCGTCACCGCACTGGTGACAGGATGTTAACAACCCTCAAGCCACATCTAGCCGGCGAGGTCGCCTAAGTTCTTTCAATCTTATGCTTCGGTAGTACATGAAATTTGATCAATAATACGAATACTAGCATATCATAGATGGTATATTTAATTTTCAATAACTTTTAAATAAACTGTACTTTATAATAATGTGAATAAAATAGCAAATCTTTTGCACCAATCCTAAATTCCTCTAATAATACATGTAGTCATATAGATTTATAGTTTATGCGTTATTAATAATATATGTCTTTATATACACATATTATATCGTGTAGGTGAGTACTTCATTCGTATGCAAAATGTACATGAAACCAAATAAAGTATAATAGTATAATACTTATTCAGTATGTTTAAAACTTGTATTGAACGTCAAGGCATGTACGTATACATATATCTTTCAAAGTGGAATGCGTTTAATAAACGCAATTGCCATACGATGTTTAATCTTTTTCAATATTATAATGATAAGTCTGTATAGGTAGACGAAGATGATGATGATGATGATGATTCACCTGTGTAAAATGTATCAAATTCTGCGATATGTAATACGACATAGCCGCTTTTATATGTGATGCGATAACACAGATTTAGTCCGGATGAATTAAAATAAGTATTACAATTAAAACATAAGCACTTAGACTGAATTAACATAAGTATCAAATTGAAAAATATTTGTGCATCTTTTTATCTATATGAATAAAAATATCCTCTTTACAATAAATAATGCGGAAACAAACATACTCTGTGTCAGGCTTTAATTACCCTACTACTGAAGTTATGCCCTTCCACAATCTAGACCTTGTCCACAATTTTCCACAAATGTTGGGTCACTAGAGGTCGACGTCGTCTATCGACCTCTACTATGCGTTGACAACGTCCAGGGTTGACGACTTGATCTGCATTCTGAGCGAGCGAGAGGTTTAATTTGACTTCAGTTAAATCTCATTAGTCAATCCACCCGTGGTCAGGATCGCGCCACCTTCTTCTTCTTTTTCTACTCAGCCATAATCACTCATTTTACAGTAATGAAAAATACTTTGAAGTCTGTAAATTTTATTACAAGCAACAGTATTAAGAGTGTGTACATATAACATATAATAAAACTTGTAGAGCATTTTCTATCTGTTTGTCTATCTGTAGGTTTGTGCATGATATTTTCTACAATAGTAAGATCAACTTGCATTTGATTTTGAATAGTTTATTGCAATAAGTTTATGCTAATATTCAGTTTTATTTCATTTAAATCTGTTGACTGATAAAAAGCTATGTGAAATTGAAAGTATGTTTCCCATGCTCGCAATTTAATTTGTGTACTAGTCGGAAGAAAAAGTATTCTGCTCTTTTATTGATATACGTTGACCAATACATTGACCAAATCAACCACGTTGATTACGTTAGCTCTTCTTTTGGTTTAATTCGTGTACGTGTTTGTAGGCTTTACCATGTTCGTTGAATTCTTTTAATTAATGTACGAAATCCGTTTGACATATAGTAACAAAACGTTTTTGGTTTGGTCGTTTTAAATTATTATTATAATTATAATAATACCGAACAAACCTTGGTTGTTATGATAGAAAATGTATAGAAAATATTCTTTACTACTTTAATAACGCTAAATGTCTTCGAGTTTTCAACCAACCTGTAATAATTAATATGCTGAAAGCATCCACAATTATCAAGAAGCAAATAGATTTTACTTTTCTTTGATCATAGCAAAGGCCACAGGTTATTAAAATATATACTCATAATATACGGCACTTCTTTGGTGGTTGGATGTAACAACGCTTCCTTGAACGTTTTTCACTCTTAGCCATTCATGATAAGTTACCAACTTCGTTACAAAGCGTGTCATCTATAAAAGCGGTAGCCCTTCTTTTTGCCATAAAAGGCTCTTTGTTGTCCAATATGGTCGTGGCTTACCTCATACAACTGCCATTTCGTCCCTTTTCGAATGACCTCTCTGAAGTATTCTCTACTAATAAATTCTTTATCAAAATATTTCGTTTCTCACTACATAATTCACCCTAATGTAGACCTTTCGCGTCTAGACATCAGAATGACTCTAATCCTATACAATTTTATGTCTCCCATTCGAAGTGTATGTACTTAAGCAATCTTCGATATTTCTTTCATACATTTTATCATTAGAGTAGCACACCGCTCGGAGTCGCTTTTATCCGCGTCAACGACCACATTTTGTGAGAAAGCATCGATGTATAACATTCAAATACCGACTCTATATTCTGCCAAGCACGTACGTTCTTAACGTAACGGCCATCATCGAATTATGCGTTGTATCAATTCCCATTCTCAAAAATGTTAAGCGAATACACTGCAATTTTTAATTTTCTTTAAACTTCTTTAAAGGACAAACTACAACCTTTGTTCATACAAACTTGTAGGAATGAAAATTTGTCTCCTCCGTTGCCGTCTGCCTACTGTTGTAGCCCTCGACGACATCGCTAACATCAGTGAAAATCTCTGTCTCCGCAGAACTGTTGTAGATCATCATTTTTTTTTTTTGTGTGTTTAATTGGCGTTTTCGCGTATGAGACATTTCGTTACATTAACTTGTTATGTGAGATCGATAAAAATACATTTTTAAGTTTCCATAAATACTAATTTAATGTATATGTATTATTTATTGCCTCCTCATTCGATGCGTATACTAATATTTCAGAAAATAATTTTCTTTATAAATTTTTGATTAGTGAATTGGAACGAAATTTCTTGGAAAGCCTCACGCTAGGTTGTATCCCCAAAGGAGAATCAGGGAGTGCTCTGCGGTGTGCAGGCTCGGAGGTTTTTTTCTGCGTGGACAGATATCAAACAAACAATTTTGTCTTTAAAGTCTTGAATCCTTCTTCTTCCTTGAGTCATATTTAAAAAGTTGACTTATCTGTAATTCAACATTAGCAAAGTTACTGATAAATTTCCAAATGTAGCTCACTAAACAAAATAATTGTCCTAGATAAGGCAAGCGCTTGTAGTTTTTCACAGCAAACTGGGTATTGATCTTGTTTTTCAAGTAAATATAGGCTATGACGCATTCATTTACTGTCTGCAGCCGTACTCGAAAAGCTGCATGATTCTAATAGGGATCAGAATTAGAAAGAATATTGAGGCGTTTTAGGATTCTATTATTAAAGTAGAATCTGCCAACATAATTGAACTATCTCGTAGATCATATTCAAGAACAAAAAGAAATAAATAAATAACAATTTAGCGCCTTATATTCACGAGCGTGTTTTAAAATAATCTAAAATATCATTTGATACGTGTTTCCCCATTTTTTACTGACTGCCATAACGGACACTATAATATGGCATATAATATTAGCATGTTAATTGTATTATACCGTTAATAATAAAATTATCATTGAGTTAAATTACATAAAATATATGTATTTTGATTTCAAGTTATTATACACTTAAAATCAAACATACTTAAAAGATATATAAACCGTTCTTTATGTAAAAAATTTCTACTAACTTGTTACAATAATTTCGCTAAACACAATTTTAATTCGGTGGGTACCAGGAAAATTTAGCACGCAATATGCGTTTAACAACGCTCGAATATGAAATTTAATCTCATTATATGCTAAAGTGAGATAATGAGTCGCGGCACCTTTCATGTGGAGTCGTTGTTATTATTAAAGTAATGTGACGCTCTTTGTTCCAAAGATGTTTATTAAGAGGCGCGGGTTCGTGTTCCGGGCCCGAGGTCGCCGCGTCGGGGCGAGTTGCTATGCTGGACGAGTAAGCTATGGCGCGAGATAACGGAATTATTGTCTTTGAAACACGGCCGCGTGCTTGCGCGCCGGCCGCCGCCTCCCTCACGCCGCGGCTCGAGTCAGTTATCGCAAATATATGATTTTACACATTGTGAGATATTCCAAAATCGATTTCGATGCGTGTCCGTCACGAGGCCACGCCGCGGACAGATAACGACAGTCCTTCGTTCAAATATAGACTTTTTTGATAATTAGTACATTTCTTTAGAAATCTAACTTTTGTATTTGGTCTCATGGCGGAACTTTGCAGAAATTTTGTCATATTATGTTCTCTGTGGCCGAGAAAATTCAGAAAATAGCATTGGTTCAAAAGTTTATACAAGATATCTAAATGAAACTTGGCACACTTACTCTGTAGGTGATTACCTCGAACGAGTTCGAAGATAAGCTGATTAGAACAATTAGTTTAGAAACGGTGGCCATTTAAAATTTCGGAAATACTAAAAAACTATAATTCAACGGTTTTTCACGAAATAATTTTTGAACGATGGAATTTAACTCATTTCTGTAAAAATCACGTAATGGCTGATGAAATAAGCTTTCAATTACATTTTTTAAATTTTGTTTTATAATAATTTTTACCACTTTAATCATATTTTAAAATTGACTGGACTGATTATGGAATATCGAGAGAATGTCATTACGACAGCGCCCACAATTCTCAAGGGATCTTAATGAAACTTAGCACATTTATTTTACAGGCAATCACCTTGAATGAGTTCGAAGATGAGGTAATTCGACTACTTAGTTTAGAAATGGTGGCGGTTTGACATTTCGAAAATTCAACGAGAAATCTACGTCCATTTCGGATGCGGAATGGTCTTTTTTTTTGACAGGTTTCTTCGCTAGCACATTATGAATGCGTTATTTTTATTATTTTCATATCATAATTTTAGTACACGAGAGTTCCGATGGTCCACTCTCCACCTCCATCAGAGTCCATTCGCCCGCCATTAAATATCCCATTCCTCACCGAGAGGCCGGCGAGGCATCATGACTCCTATGGCGTTGTGAGTGTTCGCGGGCGACGATTATTACCCGCTCTCTGGTGGCAGGCGTGCTCGTTTGTATCTTGATAATGGTTAAAAAAAAACATATGACATAATTTTTTTACATAAAACGGACATGCGGCCACAATAATGATTTTCCGATAGATTGTGGATTAAGTTGTTAACATAAACGTAATTTATAGGCGTATACATATCACTATGTTTCTAAAAGTATACAATTGAGTATTTCGCAATTTTAAGACATATTGAAAATTACAACATAATTATTGTTTTATATTACAACGACGGTACAAAGTCCACGTCTATGAGTCCGGTGGCACTTTCTAGATACCTCTTAGAGTAGTAGGTAATAGCAATTTTTTTCATATCATTTCCTATGATATAAATTTTAATCGAAGTATACAGTTTCCAAAACAATTAATTGCGCAGCGATAATGACCTTCACGATCACGCTGACGTGTGAACGGCTTCTGAAAATTGAATTTCAAACAATGTTAAGACAACTCCAGGCGCCTTACGTAAGTCGCGGATATAGTAATACCAGACGGATAAACGTAGTTATTGTTTTCGAAATATGTTCTGTAAAGTCGATATAGAATTTTGAGCTTTATTATAAGTGCATAAAGTTGACTATTACTTACCAAACTTATGGTCCTTATCGTGACTGTCCTAATCAGAACACCGCTAGGCCTTGAGCCTGACCCTGAGTATTTTTATTCTATGAATTCGCGAAATTGCCACGAACAGATACCATTACACACACCTTTACAACTATGCGCATGTACTTGTTCCCGGGTCGACTCATTATCTGACAAGTCGTCACGTGTACCATTTGTGTTTCACATAATTTCTGATTGCATGGAATATCATAGACGCCATTATGAATTGACGATAAATAAAATACTTCAGCTTTCGGTGTATCTACATGCTGATGAGATTTTATATTAATATTGTGGTTAAAGTCGTAATTTCCGTGCACAACGCAATAATCTCATATTTTTACGCATTAAGTGAATTTCTTGAATATCGACGGACGACCACCACAAGTCACCTACATGATGGATCGTCATTTTATGTTGTTTTTAATTTATTATTAGCAATCGATACATTAGTAGATTCGAGAGACGACAGCCGCACGTCGTACGTCGCCGTCGAGGTCGTGTTCCGTCGGAGAAGGAAGTCAAACGGTACGGCCTCGACCTTGCGCGTGAAAAAACCGTTCGGTAACGACGCACGCGCGCGCCCCGCCCGCGGGGTGGCTGCGGGCCGTAACCAGACACGTGATTTACGTGTGCGCGAAGTAGGTACGCGCGTTCGTTAGTACAGACGGTGTACTCGCCGTGAATTATAAATTATCCACTTGAGCAATTAACTTCGTTATTCGTCAGTATTCGTCCTGAGACTATTGGGGTAAAAGAAATATGCATAGTTAAAGCTGAAGCACGAGTAAAATCGCCCACTGTTTCGCCCGCGTGGATGTACAAAGAATTCCTGGATTTTTTTCATTTCGACCGATCGTGCCGTCGACCACGAGTTCGATAGCGGTCCCGTTCTCGATAGCGATGCCGGTTCCATCCTCAATTCCATTTCAAACAAATTATCTTAAGAAAACGTATGATACTCTTACACCGAAACCAAAATAACTATCGCTAAACTATTTTATTGTGTGACAATCTTTTTCCACTCTTCATTAGATCCCTACCCCGGCTGCTACTTACGTAATGACCTGTTGGCAAAAGCGAGTAAGGGATACGTTCTATCTTCACGCAATCGAAGGCGCAGGTAAAAAGAATCGTACATGATATAATATATGTAATATAAATTGTACAAGTGGTTCTCAAATTATAATCGTACAAACGGACAAACAGAAAGACATTGCGCTTTATAATATTTTGTGTATATAAGGAAGCCTCACAGTTATGTGAAGAAATATCAGTCAATTACGATTGACATGATCTACCGTCCTGTGCGCAACTTTGATTACAAATAGGTTGCGATGGTTATTATATTTAATTTTATATGAATTAGTAAATAAATATTGAATAAAAAATTACACTGTATGCTGTAATCATAAAGAAAATTGACGCTCACAATTTCAAAATTAGATCATCACCAATAAACGACCCCGCAGTCGATACAACAATACTCTACGTAAATATATTCAAGCTCATGCGAACGTTAGGTAGTGGTTAGTCATTTAGTTTTTAGGTTTCCCTGTGTGATACATTGCTACTCCAAGAAAATTTAGGTACATTTTTTTATGACTATTTCTGGTAAATGCAAGCTTCAAGTTTATACATATACATACATATATATAATTATAACTGAATACAATGACCTGATATTTTTTGTTAATGTCTAAGCACAAATAAAAAAAAATACATTCACTTTTGTAGATATTCGATGTAGTAAACGTAAACAGGAAAGTTAAATACGAACTATGACCACGCGATAATTATATGCATACAGTTTTAATTTTTAAGTATAAAAACCAAGCTTTTTACATACATTAGTTTGGTTTTACATAATTACAAATAGGAAATATATTTTACTCGACTACATACGTGTCCTAAAGGTGAGTAACGTGTTGCATTACTGTCAATAAATATATCTGTATGCAAGTTTGTTATATATAGCAATCTAAAACTGAAACCTGTTTTTCGATACAATACTTTCGGTACCTCTTGATCTCGTATGTAACACTAAGTAACGAGACTTTAAAACGGCGGCCGCTGGACATCTTCATCGATCCTATAAATAAAATGAAAGCCTATCAAGTCTATAGGGTAAAGTACAGTTGAATATTATTTCGTTGAATAAATAGTAAAATCATTTTGATTAGTATATTTTTTGGACTCCATAACTGAGAGGTTATTAGTGTTTGTCCATCTTCTGGCAGTGCATCCGAGAAAGTACTGAGAAAGTGCACTAGAGATATCTCGAGGTTTTGTGGATATTTATTGTGTCAGGTTACAATCAGCCCACTGGTAACATATACCCATGAACAGTTTTTTGATTTCAGATCGAGGGTCTTGTGACTCAAGACCGCGATGCTAGTCCGTGGCCGGTCGGGGTCCGCCAACGACTGTCGTCATCAACGCAATGACATAGTCCAAGGCGGCTTAACTTGATCTCCGAGGGTCAATTCGTCCGCAATCATGGGTCGATTATGTTACTATCGTTGCCAAAATATTATGCTTAACTGATAAGTGGGTGCCGTTTGAAAGGCGAATGAGATTTGGAAATGGGATCGGCAACAGGAGGTAGAATTGAATTATGGAAGAAACAAACATAAATGTATAATTACTCTATATACGGCCGGCGCTCGTTGGCATAAAATACTCGATACGTCACAAAGTTTATTTGCGAGCAGAGTACGTTAAGAAACAACTAACATAAATGAGTTTCTGGCGATCGCGAGGCATTTTTGAGATACATACTTCAATATCATAAGACCCATCACAGATATAGATATAAATATATTAACATAAATTATAGCGAGGTAAATTATGAATTCTATAGTAATTTTTGAATTACAGCAGACGCTGCTATAATCTATATTTTATTGCGTCATCGACCTATACGGTGATGTATCTAGCCATAATTTACATCAATGTATATTATAGTTACGTGTGTGACGCGCTTAAGTCGCTCCAGTAACGTGTCCACCTCGCCCCGGCGTCACGAACGCCGCCGGTGCTTGTTGCAACAGGTTAGCGCGCCGGCCATTGTTTCAACTCTCTCCGGGTAGCTGGTATGTTTATAAAACAAGACTCCTTCGTGGCTTTGCACGTGTTCGTATAAGCACTCTCGTACCACAGGTACTGTACGTTGCAAATGTTTGGAATATTTATGACTGCGTTAGACAATCATCGCCATCATTAATGATGCGAAGTTGATTATACACACGTATTATCTGTAGATACAAATGTATGTTTTTTTATCTAGCAAGGTCAAATGTGGAATGACATCATTAAATGAAGTGAATAGTACAGTATGTCGTCCGAGTGTGGCCCAAGCGAGGTGGTGTTTACACGATTACGTAGATGGATATCAGAAAATTTTGAATTCTCCATTTTCATTCTGAGAAATTTTTCACATAAATTATCGTGTTATATAAGGAAGTAACGTAAAAATCGGTTAAGTGCGAGTTGAACGAACGTACCGAGGATTCCGTTTTATAGATATAGCGGACCCCCGGTAATCCGGCCCCTGTATAATCCGGCGCCCCTTGTAATCCGACATGCCTATCACTGTTGAATGTAGAGACACAAACATTATTTTGTCAAATCTTTACTAATGCATGATTAAACAGGTTGCAACTTGTATGCGCCATCACCACACTGTATTGTGCTCGAAGAGCTTTGTTTTGATTTTTATTACTCGGTTTGAATTTGACTACTAAATCCGTCATACATGTGTAGTATGATTTATAGTTTAAATAGAATCTTATTATTTTAATCTGTAATTTGTCGGATTACAAGGTTCTCTTTTTCACAAAAATCCGGACTATAGGAGGTCTAAGGCAATACTCTATAATCCGACAAATTCGATAGTCCAACATTGCCCTGCAAAACGTTTGTCGGATTATCGGGGGTCCACTGTATGGCGAAAAGAATATTATAGCAGAAAAGTATTTAGGTTGGATTCTATTCATACAGTGCAGGAAACGACAGAGCTACTATCTCCCGTTACGTCGTTAGTACGGTTCATACTATGAAACATATGTTATTAATAGTTATTATATTATAAATAATAAATTATTTCAGGCAACATGCTTATCTAACGTAATCTATTATCGAATCGAAGCGCTTTCCTAACGCCGTCTGACGAAAATTACATAACGTGCATCTACTACATTATTTTTACTCTTTGTGCTATATTAACTTTCATATAATTTTTTATATTTAGGCTCATCGTAGACTTGGTACCAAACAGTCTCACGTTTCGTATCCTTAGAACATTCTGCCTTAAAAACCATCCATTCATCCATCCAATTAGGAATAGACATTAAATACTTTACATAATGTTTACAGTCTCATGTACGTTGCGGAACTTCCGGTCCCCGTAATCGAAATACATCATCGATTTTTAATTCTCAATTTTTAATGCGAAGGCGACATCGATCTATAACATTATACAATACTGTATTATATAAGACCATCTCGAGATCCGGCTCTCTTCTGTTACTCAGTAGTTCTTACAACTATTTTTTCACACGTCTGAAAGTTTGTCTTGAACTTTAATTACCCCCACGACCCCCAACCGATCCTCAAGTTTTTCTTATATCCTAGAGTATACGTAGTTGTAACGTTTCGTGCCCTCTGTAAAAATGGCACTCTTTTGATGGGGTAAGATAAGCGTAACTCGACGTACACGAATTTGAAACAAAATATTGATGAAGTTCGTAAATGAGTCAGATATTTCAAATGTATCCGAAATGGCGGGTAATAAAAAATACATAAAAAGTAACCGTTGAGCGCATTATCAGTCATTAGAAATACCTTGTATAATAATATCTCACGAATTGTTACACTTTTTAAATACCTATTCATTTTTAAGTCTGCTTCTCTGCTTATAACAGCAATAGGCACAACGAATTTTGATGAAGAAATTTATTATAGTGAAGCGGTAGAACTTTTTGCCACAAAAAATATTGTTTATTATTTATTTTTCTTTATGTTTACCTGTGGCACTCTTTGTGACTGGAACATTTAAAAATCATTAACTTATTTTTACATTGTTAGCCATGCTTATTGCTTTGCTTTGTTAAGAAAGGCCTGCAATACTAGGAGTGGACGATGAGGATTAAGATCAAGTAGGGCTCTCCTGCGACTTGTCGCAGAACAAATGAAACGAAATGTAAACATGTCGCCTGACATAAATAAACAAGATTTATTTATTGTCTCTCGAAAATTCCACCCTAAAAATAAAGGCATTTAAAGATGTACATACGCATGAGAAGCGCTGGCAGAGGAGAAGGCGGGGACGCAAGAGGGATTGCTTACGCTAACAAAATCCTATTCTTGAATATTTTTTTCTTGAAATTATTTTTTTTAATTAAAATTAATTAAAAAAAAATGTAGTTTTATTTTTGAAGTAAAAACTTCTTTAGCGACGTTGTGCACTTTTTGGGGTGGGTAAAAAATGTTAAACTCGCGTCAGGGACACGTGACCTGATCGAAAATTCGTAAGACGGAGGGATGTAGACCGCCAGCACGGCGTAGGAAAGGAAGTAGTATTCCCCTATCTACCGCGCGGCGAAAATGTATGCCTACTCCTGCTGTTTTGTTTAAGCGGCGCAGGGCGCTTGCGCGAGTGTGCGTGTGTGTTTATACTACAGCCAGCTACGCGCATCCATGGATGGTGACTGCTGATGGCTCGACCGTCTGTATACTTGTTAAATTCGTGTAATTGTAATAGTTCTGAAGTACGAAATTTTTAATGTAATATAAATTGTCATGTTTGTGTACGATAGCTATAATAAATAAATATTGTATTTTACTACATAAATGATAGTACTTTTATAGTGATAAATAAAGCAATTCGTGCGAAATTATTACCTAACCATTGCAAAATATTCAAAAATGCAAAACGTTAATGTTCATGTTTTCACTTGTGCCGGCACCCCCGGAGTGCAACTCGTATTTTTTTAGTCTGCGAGCGCAGTTCGTAACAATAATGTCAATTTAAATATATTACGTTTGAACAGTAATTAATTAAGTATAGTATTATAATATTGCATGCGTGTTCACATTGAAGCCGATGACTTGATTGTTACCGTTGAAAATGCACCATTGCACAAAAGATAAGCTTTATGAAATATTATGAATTGTATAATGAAATTTGATTAGGTGAAAATTTTCAGGAATAACGACATCGCGAAATGAGAACATATCGCATAGAAAACGATCAAAACGATCATCTGTGGTAGAACCATTAAATATAATTATTATATGTGATCCAATAGAATATTTTATTTGTCCTAAAACTTATTAAAAATGGGTCGGTAGCATTCATGTATTTTATTTTTAATTAGACGCGAAAAAAAGTCAAGAATACATACTGATTTTTAATATGATATCCTTCAAGTCCAAAATTAGCATTGATAAAGTGTATTTTCAAATAAAAATCTTAAAAGCCCATATGTCTTATTGCGGACTAATCATATAAATAATTACTAAAATATTTTCTTAATAACATAAACAATTACATTTTTAAGTGTTTCAATTATTGCAAAACAACATCACCATTTAGATTGCAACTGAGAACACTGCACTGGTCTTTAACACTGACATAAATATCTTATAAATAATTGAATTGAATTTTGTTGACGTTATCTTGTTAATTTTCGATAGCGTATTTTGTGTCTCAAAAGTTCAAAGCAGTATTCAATTTTTCCATAGTTAAAGATTTCTTGCTTGTACGAGAATAAATTACATTTATTACGGTAGCTTCATTTTCGTTTATGCAGAAACCAGTTTGTTTAGAATAACAGTGATCTTTAACCTTTTTTTGTATTACGACTAGGAGTGAGTTTCACTGCTAATTATGATGAAAATCAAGTCAAGTAAATTTTGGCGAGTCACCTTCTTGTTATTATAGATTTCCTGTCTTAGTTATACGATAAGACTATTTACTTGTCACGTACTTTCCGAAACATTTTCCTTAAGAAAAACATGGATTGCAAAAAATTTAACGCTAAATATATATCAATCACTGGGGTAATTCCAATGACTTTTTCTATTATGTCGTAGATTTTTTATGAAATTGTTACATAAATTGCTCATATATACAATATTTGTTAATATATTTCTTAAACTGACAGAAGTTGCATGACATTTTAAATTTTACAAATAAACAAAAAGTAAGATACTATCGCCAATATGGCGTTGCAATTCCACATTTACGACGAGTTACATCATAAATAAAACATAATTAATTAATAATCGCAATCCATAAAATTTGTTAGTTTTTCTATACATTATCTGTCTAATTTTCTGGACCCACTAACCCACTGACAAAATCGACAAAAAGCTAACTTTATGTACAAAGTTGTTATTTAATGTTGACATTATAAAATCACACATATAACTAGTAATATTCCATTTTGGTAACGGTCTTTCTCTCGGAGAATCAATGGCTCGACGCGCGCGGCGGCGGGCGGGCGGGAGGCGCGCGCCTGACCTTACTCTTGAACGATACCCGCGGCGCGCGCGCACGACCCGGGGCGACTCAACTCTTATCGAGCGCGGAAACGACGCTGTATCAATAGGCGCGTTATCGTACTCGCGAGCATCGCGCGCTCAATGTCAAGAAAAAAATATTCAAGGAAGCTGCAAATTATCTTTTCGCTCACAGATAAATAATAATCGTAAGCTCCGATAATGGAGCTCGTTTGCGATAAATTTTCGTACACTCTTGTCAATTATCTGACCATTAATCGTTCCGCTATTTAGTTATGTAACACGAAGCGAAGAAACTTATGCGTGTATCGACAAAAAAAACCTACGATTAATATAAGCCTAATAATACAATTTTCATATAATCCTTTCAGATCTAGTCTTTATCTCATTTGTTATTCTATTTCTCATGTTGCATACAGTTTTCCAAACGTCTAAGATTGCGTTTTAAAATATAATCAATTTATTTCATTTAATTTAAATGCCCTATCAAAGTTAATATCGCATTCATACAGTAGCGGATGTATGGGGGGAAGGGTAGCTAAGGAGCACAAGCCTCCCCAAAAAGAACTAAATTTTAAAGTATTTTACCTTGATAACACCTACCCTCATTGGGTTCAAGCCCTTCTCAAACCAGAATTCTGGATCCGCCAGTGCGTCCATGAACCAGGCCTCATTCTTACTATCCTGCTTAAAATTCTTCTAGTACGGATCTCGAAACGAAATCAGGCTTTCGGAAGTTAACCACCAGCGCGTTGACGTATTATATTGCATCACAAAGGTTTTTCATCAGAAATAGTAAATTCAAGCACTTCTGACGTCTGCTGATAGGTAAATATAATAAAAGCTCCCTCGCTTCTCTATGTGCGTCCAACGAGCAGTTACTTGTATTGCTGACATCCGTTTATCGCTTTTTCACTTGTTTAGTACGCACGGTCCGCTGTTCAACCTCTAGGTATATATGTCTTTCTATCAATCGTGTGTATTTAATCCTCTCAAACTACATGCTGTAGCCATTCAAAATAGAGAAGCTGCAATGCGTGGAACTGAAGATGGTAGAAGGCGATGTCGGATGTCTCGTTTCGCTTTGTTTTTGTAGGTGAATTACGCGGGTTTGCATTCCATTAAAGAGCTCGTCGGTCAAGTAGTGGAGAGGCAGGGATTTCGAAGTGGTCGTCACTGAAATTCCATTCGTTACGAATTTTTGTGATTGCGTATAAATTGTATTTCAGATGTAAACTGTTCCAAAAGTTGTCGCACTGTACCCATATCGAGTTGACAAGGCAGTCTTTATATCTCAAATCAGCAAAGTCCCGAAAAAAACACTCTAGTGTTAATAGAAGTTCCACGATACGAATAATGATACATCCTTTATTGGAACAAACGGAGCCCGGACAAAAACGCCCTTGAAGTTGGTCAATGGGCATCGGTTATCACCTGTTGTCTGAGAAGGTTCGTACGCTTTTTCGCGCCTCCAAAAAAACCTACTATAAATCATTATATTCGTTGAACTTCGATACTGTATCGAAACCAATACTAAAGTTATTAATGAGAATATAGAATGAGTTACCATCAAATTCAAGAAATTATAATAACCTAACATTTCACCTACTATGAATATATATTCTTTGTTCGCAATACCAACTTGCGGCACGCCGGCTAGCACACTAACCAAGCATCACCTATTATACAATGATCTTTTAACTCATCAACTAATGTAGTTCCCAACAACTAGATAAGTTTGCCTAATGTATTGGGGTTCTAGTTTGGCGACATGAAGTATTTCTTAAAGTTAAGGACAAATTAAAGGTACTTAGCTAATGTATAATTTTATTTAAACTATTTAATTAACGAAGTCATAAATAGATCCAGACTAATTGACCAAGCAAAACCAGATCTAAGAGTCAACTGCATCGGTGTTTGTGTGTTTATATGTTTGTTCAATGATAACTTAAGTACTGTTGATCTGATCTTTGAGAACTTAGGAACAGTAATAGAGAAAGAAAATATATTTTTAACTTTCAACATGAACAGTATCGGTGGAGGGATTACGAAGTTGTAGCGATCAGCGTCGATGGCATAACAAACTAGTGTCAATGTACCATTTACTGTTTTGACACTTCGTCCAAAAACGTTATTACGAAGCGTCAAAACGGAATCTGGTAATATTTCACATACGTAAATGGATTATTTTAATCAAATATTTGATTGCAGTATATTATTGACATATGTATTGTATTATATTTAAATATATTTTTAATTACGTATATTTATTACTACTTCGTTCGCCAAATTTTTAATTGTCCAGAAGGCATGTTTTTCTAAACCGTCAACATTTTAAGTTTCCCTAAAATATCATGGTTCTAACCTACTAGGTTATAGGTAGGTGTATTTACAACTATCGCGGAAAGATAATGGTTTTTTGAAAAATAAAACCCTATAAAAGGCCTAGCACAAATAACAGCGTGACTCCTTATTCCGTAGCAAATGTTAGTTATGTCTTTCAATTTCATACAGTACGAGGAAGACGAGTAACGGTGTCTCGTGTAACAAGCGAAGTCACGAACAGTTGTACTAGCCATTTAGATAAAAGGAAATTTAACAAACGATACATTAGAAAAACAATGTTTCGGATTTAGAATAGGCAAGCAGTACTAGGTAGTCACTAGCGAGATGAAGAAGGTGCGTTGATTAGAATTCACGAGGTTTTCGTTCGGGACGAACTACTAATTGGGATAGTTTTAACGCCTAAATATAAAGTTGGATGTTCAACATAAAGTTGGTCAGCTTTATGTTGAACATCTATCTATGCTGTTACACGAACTGTCTGCGATATATCGCAGACATATCGTGAACGAGGGTATTTCATCAGACACAAAATGTATACCTAATTCGAGTAATCTACACGATGTCGTAGCAAAATGATATTGCTTATAAAAAAACTCATACGACGGAGTTAACAATATTTTGCCAATCGCGAAGGTTGATGTGACCTTGTTTACAAGGAAGGCACCGCTGTGCTCGCTGTTTATGCTTAAGTTACATACTGATTTGTCATGTAAATTCAACGCCGCCAACAAAATACAATCACCATATACATATAATTAGCCGGAAAAACCGATATTGTGAAATAATAATTATATTATTTCTTAATTGCATTAAAATAGAAACGTTATTGTGATCATAAGACATAAAATATTATAACCGTGCCCATAACTATATGCTAGCTTTGGTTGTTAACTATGAATATAAAAAAGATCGCTTCTCGTTTAGGTCTTCTTGACTACATCCTCTTTTTACCAGAATTTACAATAATAGTTAATTTTAATTTATTTACAAATACTATTAATTACTGTGCAAATATTAATTTTATTTTAAATGTCACAATCTCCATAATTGTTAAATAAATAAAATGTGGTATCTATAGTGTTATGTAAATTTGTGAGGCTATATGTACATACACTTTTTTTGGCAAATTTTGTGATTAATATTCGTTTTATTACATACTAAAATAGGGGATTCTATCTATTTTAGGGTTCCGAGTCAAAATGGCAAAAACGGAACTTATAGTTTCGTCATGTCCGTCCGTATGTCACCGGCATTTTATTCAAAATTACAAAATGTAATTTATGAAATTTATATTGTAGGTGTCTCGTATAAACCGCTTTTTAGTTTAGTAGTTAAATAATAAAAATAAATATTTCTAGGAGGGGCACTCCAACAAAGGCTGAAAAATTATTTTTTTCAGTATACATCAGCGCTTCGTACTTATTTCGTCAGTTCTTTTAAAAACACTTTAGGATTTCTAAGCAATTTTTCTGATTATGTGAATAATTTCAGAAATAATCGTCTCGAAAGAACAGAGATTGTGTCTCCCCCTTTTATTTTTTATATCCAAAAAATATGAAAAAACATTATAAAGGTAACAATAAATAAATACTTTAAAAGAAAATTATTTTGAACATGATCGGATATACTATTTTTGAGTTATTGCCGAAAAACTGCACTTCTCAACAAACAGACGTAAGTGCCATGAAGATACGCTCTTTTGCTGATGCACTTTAGTTTACACTAGTTTGATAGTAATAGTTCACATACCTACTTGTTTTTCTAGTTATAGGCGACTAAAGTGCTTATAACTATTCTGAGCGAGAAACATGGAAAAAGGGTTACAACGTAATTTTTTCACATGTAGGGCATTTCTTTTACAAATGCAGGGTTTTGGAACCCTACAGTGAACATGGTCCGACATGCTCTTGGTCAGTTTTATAAAGTTATGTTTGTCTGTATTTTTTTTAACTTAAGTACGATTTGCCTGCTCATGATGAAAATTACAATACAATAAGAATATATAATAGCACAGATAATAGGTTACTACTACTAGGTTCGTTTGATTATGTGACTGTATGACAGAGTGATTTTCACATATAAGATCGACAATATGTCTTACAACTTAAAAAAAGTTTGGCCGATCTTTATCAAGATTGGTATATACATTCAGAACATGTGACTTCGCAGATTATAGGTTCTATATGATTTCGATGCACTGTATAATAATCATAAAAAAATATTATATTTTTTGTCTTTTTTTAATGGCCATATTATTAGACATTCTTAGAAAGACAAATAGTCTTGTATAGTAATGTGTGTGTTTGTGAGTAATAATTTTGTCGTAGTTTTCCACGATTAATAATAGATTATGTAATCTACAATTTAATCTGTTATCATTTGTTTTAAAGTAAAAGGACTATTGATTTGTCATTTCTCTATACTAATACTACAAAGATGTAAATTTGGATTTAGAGGGCTGGAACTATTGATTCGTGTTAGAAGATTCTGTCACTAATAGGAAGCTACATTATTCCTGAGCTATTTTTAATTTTCTAATAAAAATGTGGTTTTAGTGAGAAATCACAATACCACTAACTGAAGTTAGGAAAAAAACTAGACGTCTGTTCGATTTATCGGTGTGTGCCGCGTGAACGGTTTGATATACGGATATAAAATATTAACCTTTACAAAAACGTCTGCGACATCGTATACATGTGTTTTTGTAAAGGTTAATATTTTTGCTGTACATTTTATATCCTTATGTATGTTTAATGGCCAATGACGTCCCACATGGGATGACTGTTAAGAATGCCATTATTTTATATTTCCATAATTTTACGCGGCTCATAAACTTACATTTACTCCCTGTTTTACACAACCAACAAAGTCATCTAAGTAATTTACAATGGAAGTTTTACGAAATATAGCTTTTCTTTTCCAAGTACATTGGTTGACTTTTACTCGTTAACGTATAAGGTCTACTTATCTGTGATAGTTTTCTTTTTACCTTCGTTTTGTATACTCATGCTATTTTTTCGCATATCTAAAAATAACTATTTATCTGAGAGTTTGGGGACACACACGACTCTAACAACAATTATAATTAACATTTTAAAGCTTAATATTTTACAATCGCATCCCTAAGTCGAATTATAGTTTTCAAGAACCTGCTATGTTTTACAATGAGCTATATACTCCACAAATAAATAAACAAAAAATAAGTAATTCCTACTTTACGTGTAGGGGAGGTACCGTAAAAAATTTACTATTACAATTAACAGCATACCAACGGTCGATATAACCTTTATATAAAGGTTTCTTGTTAACTACGTAATCCTAAAAATGAACTGTGACGTACATTAGACAGTCATCGATGTGATTTTATAATAGGTCAGATTTTTCGATGTTATTGCAGAACATTAAAAAGTAACTTCCCTCAGTTCATAGTTATTTTTGACTCATGTCTATAAATACCTAATAATTTATGCAAATCTTTGTATTGTAAAACGTCGAGTTTGTCGGGTTTATATCTTTTTACGCAATTAAATAAAACCTTGGAGGTGATTTAGTTTGACGTTGTAATGCGTTAGTAATAAATGAATAATGAAATGAACAATGTTATAAATGAAGTATACCTTATACATGTAATAAAACAGTAGAACCCAGTGTATCTGGACATTAAAGGTATGTATGAAAAATGGAGAGTGGACGATAAAAGGAAGGTAATATAAGAGAAAACAACGATTATTAATTTTTTTGTCTCTGTTTATCTGTGCACGTGCATTTCTGGAATTGCTGAACGGATTTTAATGTGAGTTTTAGAAGTAGATAAAGCTTGGCTTGGAGCAAAATATAACAAAATCTTTGAATGAGGATACTTATTAAAAACCTAGTCCGAACAATTACAAATGTCGTAGGTCTATAGACGTCACAATTCGAACCAAGAAAACAAAATCCTACACTCGATCATCTGTCACGAAGCGTTCGACATATTGAAAAACACGAAGAAATTGAGAACAGGACGGGGTTGCAACCGAACATGGGACCGAAGTTAAAATCAAGAGCGTAATCTAAATCAAAATCAGGAACAGTACCGGGACCAGAATTGCAAACAGGAACGATATGAACCTAAAAACAGATTTTTTTTTACTCATAAGGCTTTATAAATCTTTATTATTCAACAAACACTAATAGCACACCTCTCTTTTACATTGATGCAGAGCATAGTGGCTACAAATAAAGAATAACATTATCTATTCTTTTCACGTACGAGTTCGAAAACGTGCAAAGACAAACCAAGTTAGTTTTATTAAGACACCTAACGTGTATATAGATAAACATATTTCTATAATGTGTTTGGTATATTATAAAATATATTTATCTATGTACATGTTAAGTATCTTAATAAGCGTGATGGAACGGTCGGCAAAGGTCGCCCTAGAAAATCCTATATAGACCACACTGGTGGCATACTAAAAAAGGGCCAAATTTTAAGAACCCGAAACCTACGAGCTTGCAATTTCTGCCTACCCTTCTGGGAAATAGGCATGAGTTTATATTACTATTATTATATTATATTTTATAATATAATTAAGAATAATATGTTTAACAAACTATTAAAAACCAGACTAACATAATAAACGTCTAATATTTATTTAGAATTAAGTTGTGAATAATGTTTTTATACTATCACCTTAATCTCACTTGAACCATAATTATATTATTAGATAACTAAACACATATATCCGAATGTTGCCTATTTGGGAATTCCTGCCTCGGCGATGGGCGGTTAGTCGTGTGAATAAACGAAGGTCACCGAAACAAAGATGTATACAGTATTAACACTCGCACGTTGGATGCAACTGGATTCGCTACACGATCTCATATTTATTAACACTGTCAAGTGTCATTATTACTAGCACGGGTTTCGTCATAGCGGATTAAAAATTACAAGCCACGAGACCTGGACTTGAGGACGTCTCAAAACTAGCAAGTGGGTTTCGTGACTTTTCCCTTTGGAGACGTAAAAGCTCGAGCTTTTAGGTCTCCAACTCTCAGGCGACTGCAATTTTACTTGATTCTAACTCGACAGCTTCAGCCGGTAAAGCGCATAATTTAATGGTATTTCTATCACTTAAAATACTGTCCGAATAATTTATGTCATTCAAGTATTGCAACGATGTGTGGTAGCGAGGAAACAGTTTCGACAAGGCTTTTATTACATCTGAAAGTGTCTGTTTTGTCGTACTATTTATAAAATTTGTAAAGCATAAAATAAAATGAGGATTTTTTTAAATGGCATTTTCAGTTCGATTATGTACGTCATTCGATAATGTCCTTTAATAGATTTTTTTTCATTTCAAAGAACTTTGCGTCGAAAATATCGATAGATGCTTTATCGATAGTGATTTATTCATGAAGTTAGTATTATTAAAAAATTGTATAAGAAATAATTAGATAATCTTACAAACTTAATGATGAATAATTCTTTAAATTTCATGAATAACGTTTATAGTGTAATCGTGGCACAAGGTCAATATGCGCATGGGAACTAAGCGTCCTTAACATTTTCGTGTTTACGTCATTTTGCAGCTTCGGCTCTCCTCTCGGGATGGATCGAGCCGTGATCTGATGAGAGCGCAGAGCTTGAGTAGAGGTCTAAATCGACAGACGCCCATAAGTCGAGATCAGGGGTATGCGTCAAAAGGTAGCGGAAAAGCCATCAAATATATGGAAATCCCAACACTAAGACCGTCGCACGGTCTCTGTTCTTAATGTCCCATCTCATCGGTATTAATAGGATTGTCTAAGAAATATTACGTTTCTTTTCGACGTGACAAATGCATTCATACAGTCTGCCAAAATATGACAGAGAGACGCATGACGCTAATACGATGTGACAATGTGACGATTCTAAGCAAAAAAACAGAAAAACCACTCGTATTACGAAGCGCCAGAGGCGAGCGGAGCGGCCGCGCGCGCACACCCACACCGATAGACGTTTCCGGGCCGGCGCGGCATTCCTTCAGCGCCGACGGCCGCCGGACGAAAACTTTAATTATTATGACCTGAACGCGTAAGAGGTGCGAAGGTCTGAGATGGTAAGGACTCGGCGGAAATGAGGTCAATTGTAATGCAGCGTTCCACTGACCTCGTTTCGGAAGCCGGCGTACGCCCGCGCCGCGCACCGCTGCCGGCTATCTCGTCGATGGTGCACTTTATCATAATATATTAATAGTTTTTTTAAATATTCTGTATAATATATATATATATATATATATATATATATATATATATATATATATTTGTAGTAGAAACTATTGTACTATTGGTTATTAATATAATAGCTTGTTGTTTATATAATAGGTATCTATTTATATTAATATTTCATCAGAATTTTATGAATTTCTGCTGAAAAGTTTATAAAAATCTTTTCAATAATAACAATCAAACATCTATGTTCATAAGCCTAGTTTAAAAGAAAAAATTGGATTATTCTTGCTACTACGAGTTATAATACATCGGGTTCGAAGTTACATTTAGTGAAATGCGCAAAAGTTTTAAACCCATACATAAATAATTGCAAAAGTTATTTAAGTATGTATTTTAAAAAAGACTTTCTTTCTTGCAAACGAATCGAAAACTATTAGAGTTAAAGAAATTAAAAAAAACGGTTGTTAAAGAGATTTCAAAAAGAAAATACAGTTTCACGGAACTTTCTCACTATTTTAATGTTTTATTTATTTATTAACAAAATTACGCCTATTTCCCCAGGGCAGGCATGGTGCGATCTTTCATATCTTTATTGCTACAATGACATCCATCAATCATTTCAATTAAGCTCGTCGGTTTCGGGTGCTTGGCCCTTCTATTAATTGCGAAAATAGTGCAGCACTCTGGGGGCTGTGCTTTTACGCTGCCTTAAAATGGTCGTTACAAATAAAAAAATCTCTTTACCCAATAATAAATACATAAATGTAAAAATCTGAAAAAAATTTGGTACCCATTGTACGATAAAATCAACATTTTTGTCATAAAATGAGCCTATTGCTAATCATTTGTTTTTTTCTGGTATTTTCGTATACAGCCCAAGTCGGATAAATGTTAAACAAAAGATTTCTAAACTTATATCGCTACGTGGAAATCTTTTCACAACTATCCTTATTTTCATTTGTACTAATCTATTAATTACGCTTTAATTAAACGACAAAAAAATTAAAAATATAAAGGGGTCAAAAAATGCTTTTAAAAAAATTCGATTAAAATTTTTAGCGCTATTTGCTTATTTTTTTAAACAAATTAGCTACTAATTATTTTCCAATAATCTTACACATCACGTATTTTCACTAACCACAATTACGTATTTATATAAGCATATGTGTTTTTTAGGCCTTTAATAAGAAAACACGTATTATAGCTGCTAGAACATAATAAAACAACGTAAGCTCTATACGCATGCTAACCCGGTTTACCCGCCTTCTGTGCCTAGTGCCTCTGCTGTCTGAAATAGCGTGTGAAGTTAGCTGAGAGATATGTTTCTCTTTAAGTGTGACTTTCCCATTCTATTCAATTCTCGTTATTAATTTTTTTCTTAAAATGCATGTGCTTTTTGTGACGTCATAAAATTTCATTCTCAACATTTTTCTTTGAATCGTCTAAAAAATTATGATTTAAACAAAAAAAAAATGGTACGGGTCACCTGCTCCGGGGAATAATAAAAACGCTTCTTATAATACAGAAAGCATGCTTTTAAGCATATTTATTTATATTGATACGATAAAATATTTTACATAAATGAATGTTTTAAGTATATTTTGTCAACTTCCAAATATATTGTTGTCTATTGATTATTTATTAATTTTGATATCATCAGTCTCACATCTTATATTATACGAATATTGTAGATTAAGAAGAATCATTTAGGTATTTATTTTATTAAGTTTTGTGAAACAATTGTTTACATTTATACATAGCTACCTCGAAAACGATTATGACGATTTTTATATAAATTTTAATAAGTTATCACTTTTTAAGTTTATCTACGTAGAGAGGTGCTTTCCCTGGAAAAATGGATTAAAAAAATATGTTGCTTTATTTAGTAGAATTTTGAGATTATCACATTGTGCTATATTATGGGCTCTCAATAATAAGAGGCACTATATGGTGTAAATTATATATGTCATTATACGTGTGTTATTTCCTGTAGGAATTATAATTTTTTTATGGGAAACTCGAAAGACGCCGGAAAAAGTTTGGCGTTGCAGAGATAGTTGTCTTAAGGAGTGAACTCCAGAAATACTCAAAAAATTTAGTATATCCTAATCTGTTAGTAGCTAACATTTTCAAATAATGTAGAAAATAGACTAGGTACTCGACGAGCGTTTCTCCACAGAGATGGACGACGCCGTGCGGTGGGCGCGTGCGGCGGTCACGTGACCGCGTGCGCCGGAGTGCGCCGTGACCCCAGGCGGAACAATGCGTAGGGGAGGCGACCTCCCGCCGCCGAACGGGACCTTCGCCTGTCCTATTATTAACGCGCGGCCGCGAAAACGGAGCGCCGGCACACATCCGACCGAATAATACCATCCACTACATAATTCATGTGGACCTTGGCCCCGATGCGCGGCCCGCCCGCGCCCTACGCGCTCCAAAACGCTGAAAGCTCCGCTCGCGCGCCCTTCGCGTGCCCTCTCCGGCACATTTTTTAAAGTATAAAAGCGATCAGTATTATGATAGAAACGTTTACATTTTATGTTTAAAGTGTCTTCTAGTGTAGCATAGTTCTTATACATTTTTTTAAGACAAATACACTAGGGTTACTTCCTTTAATTAGTTAATATTATAATATATTTTATTCTTTTACGAAGTAACAGGTACAACAAACGAGATGTATGACCTGAGCACTGAATGCAAAGCGAGGATGATTAAATTTCTGGAATATTTGAAAATCGAACCTAGAATATATTGTTTTTGAAGCAAACATTTGTTTTCCGAGACATAAAAATCGTCAATATAGTAGAAAGATTTAAAAATATCTGTACGAGAAACTCAGTTTTTTTTTTTTGCAAAATGATACTTTTATTTTAGATTAAGCTTAGTTCTGAACAGATGATACTTACAATTATATGACCTTTTTAAAATAAACTTTTAACATGTTTCATTTTAGAAACTAGCTATATTTGAGTTGGGCGAATTAGTCATAGCATTCGCCTATCGGCGGGGCATCGCCTAGGAGATCCACGACCTTTGAGAAATATGAGTTAAAGTAGTTTCAAGTAAATGTAATGACATCTTTGAACATAAAAGAAGTGTGATGATTATATAGCCAACTGACGCCGCGTTTAAAACTTATCTAAAATTGTCTTCGATTATCAATAGCTCAAAAATATTCGAATGCATTTGGACTAATGCTCATTCAATATGACATCTTACATAATCAGATAATCGACGCTTTCACATAATATATTGAAAAAATTAACATAAAAGAAACTGAAAAAAAAATAAATTTTGAAAACATGATTGAATATTTAAATAATTTTCTGACAAACAGAAAATGCACGATGATGATGATGATGATGATGATGATGATGATTACAGTTAATCAGAAAAGAGATCATTGTTAAAAAACTATAATGATCATAAAATACAAACGATTTTTCGGACGAAAACCGGAGAAAAAAGGTAGACAAGGGAATACAAATTTTATTTTAAAAGTGACTTTGTTAAATGTCAGTGTAAAAAAAGATGGTGCATGTGGCCCTTAAACAGTTACATGTATCAAGAGCGCCACGAAAAAAAAAATTGCTTAGAAACCTTAAAGTGTTTTTAAAAAAACTATTGAAACAAGTGCCAAACGTTGATATTTGCTGAAAAAATCGGTTGTCTGTAAAGTCGGTTTATGGACGATAATTTTACGTGCTAACGTCAAAAGAAAACATTGATGAAAATTGCAAAAATTTATGAATTTAATGGAATTATTATTACTGAAATATCATTATTGTGTGTCGTCTCGTAATGATAATTATTTTGTATCAACATGAGGGATACAAAATAATTATCATAATTTTGTACCTCTCTTCTACTCGGACGCATCGGCCGATGGAGTGGAAGAGAGGTAGATGCGTCACAAGCCGAACGTTTAGGCCGATCGTGCCTCTCTATCGCTTGTGCTGCATTCTCGCTCGCACGCTCGGTTCAGGCGGAACGTGACAATGAGTCATACTTTTTCGTGCGTGCTGCCGAAGTTAATCGATTTATAAGACGTTATCACGTCAAAAACTAATTAATCTGCGTTAGAAATTTTAAGGAATAAGAAGTATATCCATTTATAAATTTATTGTGGCTAAACCGCTGAGTCAATTTTGATTAATATGTCAGGGAGATAGCTTGCGTGCTGTAAAAGGCATGAATTACTGTTTACTGCAGGAAATAATCTTCACAAATATGGGTGTCTAAAAACAAAAAAGAAATCCATACTGTGCATTAATAAGAATGAACCTGAGAAGGTTAGTATACGCGAGCGAATACGAGGGCAACAGCTAGTTATATACATAATTATTTGTAGTTCAGATGTAAAATTATAAAGACACGATTAAGTCATAGCATAAACATAAAAATAAATACTGACACTCCAACCGCGAGTGTTGGTATTACTGGAGTATACTCTTTAAGAATCGATTTTCATATGAGGTCCCCGGGATGGAAATTTTACGAGGAGTGAAATCAATACAAGCGTTAACTCAAAAACGTTACTCCAGCTGAGCGACAGCAAGAGTACAGATTGCAACAAAAAAAAAAGCAGCACAAAGTATTCATAAAGATAAGCCAGCCAAAAATCTAGAGCCGAGTATCAGCGAGCACACAGATTTTAAGGCAAAAACTTAATTATCATAAGATAAGCGTTTCTTTACCCTCTTTGCCTATTGCATATTCAAAGACAATAGTAATTAAGGAGTAAATTTCAATTGTGCGTCGGAGCTGACACCCACAGTTTCTTTTCTTAATTATTCGGACATACTCCTTCATAATCTTATTTTCAAATTTCATATTGGACTATTTCGTGAATTTGTACATATTTGATTCCGGGCATATCGTCTCGCATGGCATATGATATAATAAAATTGTAACATAATATAATGTTTGACCTACAAGATATAATGAAATCTTTTTATAATACCCTTTGTGAGAACAATAAACCAGATACGACCTTCGATAAGTTGCGCAACGCCGAACAAGACGAGCTCGTACTATGAAATATAAACGATTAGTTAAATATATCAGTTTTGCTGTGACCCCGTTTGTGACCCAGTTCGTGGGTTGCGCAAGGCCCTAAAATCTATGTAGAGGACATCCGTACAGACGCACGCGCCTGTGAGTCATGAAGTTTAACATCCACACACTGAATGTATTTATTTTTCGTTTTTGAGCTTAAAAAATAGTTTCAAAACCATTGACATCTTCTTTATATTTGACTATTTACAAATGCAAAGTGTTTACTTTAAAATATACTAAGTTGGGAAATGAAAATGTGCATAAGAGTCCTTACCTAAAAGTTCAAATCGTTTTTAAGATTAGCTTTTTCTTCTGATGACGACGATGAGGTAGTACTGTCCGTGACATGACCACAAAGCGCGGTTCGTAAGAAACAAACGCTTTAATGAACCTCATTTTTTAAAATAAAATTTAATATCCTTTACAACACGATTTTTTTCAGAAAGTATTTGACATCCATTTTTGATGTTAAACTACAAGTGTAACCTAAATCGACTATGTTCAATTTAGGCGTTTCATTTATAATAATCGTTTTAAAAATTGACACATTTTGACGTAAAAAAAGCACATGTATAAAAGTTTACATACGATCGTACTTTAAGGATCTCCCAATTATAGATCACTATTTGAATGAACATGACAGTATAGATATTGACATTTTCCTTGAAGTGGTAAAATTTGTGTGTCAGTCTCCATTACTTACTATTTACGTTAAATGTTACCGTTACGTACTTACCGTTACGTTACTAACAACTATTGTCTAACATTTTCTGACGAAATGTACTTGAAAGGTATTATTACAAGATAAATTAAATATATCCATTTTTAAACCTTATAAAATGTGGTTTGATTTCGAATAAGTAGCCGATCCACTTCGTGAGACTGACTTTTCTATGGTAAATAGCATCTTTTGTCCATCCACGTTTGTTTCACCACTCTCAAATTGAGTTTTGTGACTCTTGTGATATAAGTATCACAAGAGTCACAAGACTCAATTTTTGTGACAGATTTGAAGAAAGCTATAAATTGCCTGTTGTTGTTCCAACAAACTCCTTTCGTAAAATATTTGCGTCTCAATTTCCACATGTTTAGACCCAGATCCCATTTTTTTGCGTTTTTCTGAGCGCTATACAAAAGTTCAATGATGGATATAGGTCGTATGACCGAGGACAAAGTACAGTACAACGCACGGAACTCTGCCGCTATGAAGTTGGTCACGACAGCGTCACAATGGCGTAAAATAGGAACGCGGAGAAGAAGAAGGACGCGTCGGGGAGCGTTGACCCTGCGCATTGCATCATTCTCAGACAGTTCAGAGCAGCAAAGTTTCATGCGTTTTGATGTTCTTTGGATGCTCCTTCGAGTTAAAACTAACCCAGCTTTTCTATACCTTAAAATCAACTTCGTTCTGGGCTCCACGTCAAATAGTAAATATTCGAGTATTGAACAAACAGTTTGTTCTTCGTAAAGTCAAGTGACGGCTTACGGAACTTAAAATATATGTTTATGAAATCTCATAACAAACTTTGTATTGCCGTTCTTTAGTGAAACAAATTAGACAAGTTAATGAGGATCTTCTCACAATATCTATACTAAATTGAAAATATGTGTTGTGTAAAGTTTTTTTTTTATCATTACTGGAGAACACCCCCTTTCAAAACTTTAGGTCGAGAGCTTTGACTTGGAGTACTTCACGTCGTCTCGGCGAGGGTCGGAGGCTGCTGATGACAGTCGCCACCGCGTTAGTGACAACTTTGAGACCAACGGCTTAGTGTTGCTATGCAAGGCACGAAACGAGTGATTACATTTGACTTAAGTAACAACTCATCGGTCAATTTGCCCGTGGTTGGGATTCGAACTCGATACATACCGGGTCGAACATGCACTCGGTCATCACCGTTCATATATATAATGATAAGAACTTGGCGTGTAAATATCTGTAGATTCTGATGTCAAACATCTTTTGATTCTCAATAAGGAAATAAGGCTGGTATGTTAATAGATTTCAATTATTTTTATAGCTGTGCAAAAGTCATATGGAAAATTTTTCATATAGAATACGTACAGATAAAACTGAATTTTTTTCCGTATGATTCGAGGCGATTCACGTTGTAGCTATATTGTGTTATTGCGACACAAATCGCCTCGTGTTGAAAGCGATACAGAAATTTTGAGTAATCTGTAATTATGTTTTTGATGGAATAATGAAACTTTTTTAAATCAAGTCTAATTGAAATTCCGCTTTCGAAATAATTTTCATATGATGCGTAAAAATATGTTACTTTAGTTGATGTTAGTTTTATAAAGTTTTCTGTTTTGTTTGAATAAATACAAATGTACGATATATAAGCACATATCGTATATTTTTTGATGAGATAATATGTAAAAATGTGTTTAAACATAATACAGATCATAATTTTAGTCCGCTTAGCTGGTTGATTTACAGTAACAGAAAGCGCGCGTACTCAACGGTAAGGGTAAAAATTATTCTTATAACAGAGAGTTACTTAAGTATATTGCGTGTGTTATAAATTCCAACTGGCCCCAGGGCGGCATGTGTTGATTTTATGCGAATCATCGAAGTGAAGAGTTAAGAGTGAAGCATAGGTATAGTCTTATTCGGCCAGTTCGCTATCGACTCGCTCGGTTCAGATACGTTGCGTATAGAGCCCTCTAGTGCTGATATGTTGAAACACAGGTTTGATTTACCCCACCGGTGAGGTAGTCCACAATATCTCTTTAAGGGGCTCGGACGTCACACCCTCCGCGATGATAGCCTCTGGGAGCGAATGCTTGACGTGCTTTCCGAGACACGGAGCGCGTGATTCGATTCGACGTAAGCCAAAAACTCATTGGTTAATTTGATCTTGGTCAGGATTAAACTTGGTACATACCGGTCCGAAGCCGACGTTCTTATGCACTGAACCAACAATGCTCCTAGCCCAAATACAATATTGGAAAATCTACTGCTTTCAAAGTATCAAGGTTTTAAGATTGAACAACCCATTTGACAACCTACAATTTGATATACTAGATGTACCAGTATCTCCCCGTGAATCTAATAATTTTAACATTTGCTCTTTTTACTCAAAGATGTATTATTATTTTTGTTATTAGGAATTTAATTTTGCTTTATGCTTCAAACGTATTTTTCTCTTTAATTTTAGCCATATACCTACACACTATTTAAATACACGTAACCAATCGAATTTACATAAATATTAAAAAATATAAAGCAGGTTTTACAAAATTTAATCACTAATCATATAGCTATATACGCTGTCTTTAATCAGGATTTTTTTTTTCTTAAAGTTGTATATCTCAAAATTAACATTGATGTTTATTAGCAAATTTAAAATTACCTCATAAAGTGGTAAGTTAATAACGATTTCTGAACGAGATATCGTAATGTTAGTTTAATGGATCCATAATTCGTTTTAATTAAAAGTAAAACATTTTTTTTGTATTTATAACTCGATTCAGTCGTTGGATCATAAAAAGGAAAAATTTGAAAGCATCTGTTTTGAATATCTAATTGTCAATGTCATTCAATACTTCATTAGATTGATTTCTCATCTGTCATTTATTTTATATCTAACGTCACTTTTTCAAATACAAAAATCTGTGGATATTCTCTTTCTCATTGGAAAAGCGGCAGGACAAGCATTGTGAAAACCAAATTTCTCTGAAAGAAATATCATAACCAGTCAATCTTTTTCTGTCTAATGTAAGTATTTATTGTGGGATCCTCCTAAGTGGGGAAGATGCGATGTTTTGTTCAAAAAAGTGATATGTAAAATATGTTATCCCCGTTATAATCGGTGGCACGTGTCTACGGTGGTTCTAGCATCCTTTTTTTTCATACCCGCAAGAGTGGATGTCTGATATCTAGATGCGCAGACGCCGGTTAGGAAGTGCACATCATTTCATTCCTGAGGCAGCCTTAGCTCGCAACATTTTTGCTAAGACACATCTGCCTGCACTGCCTACTGCCGGGGTTTCATCACAGATGAGAGTCCAAGAACAAATATAGGGGGGAAGTGTATCCAATTCAATGTTCGAAATCACGTACCTTAATCTCTTTATCAGCTCTCCGTGCAAAGAGGCTGTATCAAACTTATCTCATCATTTGTTTGTTAACATCATTAAGTTTGATTATATATCTTTTCTCGGCACATGTTGCCTAGTGGCGCCCATTAATTACATTATAATTATGTGTACAATGTATATCATATGTATCAATTGACAAACCAATTAGGTAATTTAGACCTAAGTTGAACTCTATTATATGTCAGAGGTCACATAAAAAAACAACCATCTGAACGTCATGTCTCAATGAATTTAAATTATTCTGTATTGTATCTTTTGCCTTTCATTTATTTATATCGATAAATTTTTTAACGAAAAATACAGCGATACAGTTCTATTTATAAAATATGCCTTTTTTTTTCTTTTAAGCATCTGTAAACATTACAAAAAAGGGTTAAAAGGAATTCATGCCAAAGGGAGTGGTCTACGTGGTGGTTCACGCAACAGACACGCTCAAAGAACACCTGCTCGAATTTTATTTCAATATATTGTAACATTAGAAGTAAACTCAATATTACGTAGTAAATTAAGGCATTTATCTACTGGACACACTAAATTATTTATAAAGCGCGACAGAAGACATAAATTTGAATAATACATACAAACGGCGATAGGCGACGATGCCTCACGCCTCTACCGGGGCGTGCACGACGGAGCGCAGGGGGGGCCGAGAGACAGCGGTGTGGCGGCGGGGGCGGCGTCGCGGTCGTCTCAAGATCAAGGTTATGCGGCAGACGCGTCGCAAGGTCACCCCGGCCTCGTCGCGCGCCGCCCCGCGCACCCCGGGCCTGTCTCTCGCACCTCCCGCCTCGGACTCTGTCGACCGAATATCATTTGAAAGAGACCGTTCCCGGCGACCGATATCGGGAGGTCACTTAGTCGCTATGAACCTTGAGGCAATATTAATACGTCCTCTCAGTGAAAAATACGTATGTGTACTATGGCAGTGCACAGTCATTTGTAAGAATAGGTCCGTGTTGATGGAGACGGAACGTGTTTAAATTACGGGTTTGATGATAAAACACATTTTGGAACACAGTAGGGGAATGCGTGTTGAGCACCCATATCGGAGCCTTATGTGGCAGCCTTTAGTTTTTTTTTCGCTTTCGGGGAACGGACATTTTGTTTTAATGAAATATCTACTGTTACAGCATTATAGCGCCACGCCTTTATGTCGTGCATACCAAACTTATAAATATTAACGAAATTAGTACGAAATCAAACTATACTAATAAATGTATACAAAATATTGGCATTGGCATTTTCAAGTCGTATATGCGATTTCATTATTATTGCATTCCTTGTTGTCTAGATGCATAACCTAGAGAACAAGCAATTCATTAAAGTTTCCTAATACTTTTGAATCATTATTTTAAAATTTGTTTTCAGACGCCATAGTTTATAATCTTTTACAATGCACAAACTCAAAGTAATCCAACACTTTGTTACTGAATGTGTTTTCTGACTAATATGACGTTAAAAAGAATAGTCAGCTCCGCGCAAGGACAAAATACAAGCCAATGACGTCTCGAATGTGAGGATTCTCAGAATAACAAGCTCTACCGCGGCGCGGTCACCGCACAATCAACCTTTCATTTATATACTTTATGGTGACCACGTACAAAACGTTATGAATCGACAAGCGTGAACTGAAATGGTTCGATCCCTAACCCGATCTCGATTTCGGCTCCTGACCCGTTCACTGACGCGTTCCTTTTCCTGACTCCGTCGCCGGTGGGTGACAATCGAATAGCGATAAAATCCACTATTAATATGCAATCTCACGGGAAACCTGTCGAGGCTGTTCAAAGACTATTGATTTTTTATAAGCTTTTGCAGGAGTTTCACCGCTTTCATCATTCGATTGCAAGTTACCGGTTTGCCGAATTCGGTTTAAAAGATTTTATTAAATAAAACGTAAGAAATTACCGTTACTCACGGGTTAATATGGATAACGTTTCACGTCTAACTTACGTTTCAGGTTTCGAGCTGCATGACTCCCTATTTCTATGCCTAACTCGTAATCAGCCGTAGCGACGTAACACAAATATAAATCCATACGGAATCGATACAAATGTTAGTTTATTATTAGTGATCTATATTAATTATGTTGTGAGAGTAATTTTTATTTCTGTCATGTTTAAAATCATATGTTATTCTTCAATATTTTAGTTCATTAATTACAATTCCTTTAGCTATTTCTTATGATTTAGTCAAATTAAATTTCAATACTATCAAAACTTTTTCATGTATTTCATACATTTCATCCAGACCACATATATTAGTGTTAATTTTTAATATAGCAGAGTCGTTTTAATAATTTTCATGGAATCTACATATATATGTGTGTGTGTGTGTGTGTGTGTGTGTGTGTGTGTGTGTGTGTGTGTGTGTGTGTGTGTGTGTGTGTGTGTGTGTGTGTGTGTGTGTGTGTGTGTGTGTGTGTGTGTGTGATTTATTCCTTTACGGTTTTCAAATTGAGGAAGGGAACTCATTGACAATAACTGAAACCCTGTGAGGGTAAATTATGGTCATCATTATACATTATTCCTGTAAGGTGTTTTTTTGCCGGTATGCAATATCTCCCTTGATGCATTATCTAACTTTATGTTTGATATGCCTTTTTGAAGATTTTTTCCCTCTAATGACGAAAGATAGTTCAGATAAATTTTGGTTTATTTCCGTCAAAAACCTGCAATTTTAATATTTATATTGTAAAATTACCATTTTAATAAGTGTGTTTAAAGCCATCTGTTGGCATCTTTATATATTATTTCTCTAAGATGTTTTTTGTCCTTAGAAAAGATCTATTTATAAAAAAAAAAATGTGTCAATAATACTGTCGATATTACTGTATATAATATTAATATGAGACTAATTTTGTAACTATTTTATAAATAAAACATTTAAAGTTAATATTATATTATGTGACTGACCACGATGGGAATTATTCGCACGGGTCACCTAGTATTTTAAATATTTTCATTTCGAAAAAATCGATTTCAATTTTAAAATAAATTATATCTAGAGAATTTCCATGCAATGCTAATTTTAAAAGTAGAAATATTATATTATATAAATTATAAAAGATATCTTTTTAAAAACTTAATTTATGTCTGTGGATCCAGGGGGAGTCTTGGAGGTCGTGACCCCCTCTGGGATAGGTCTCTGTTTCACGATTGTAATATAATTACAGTCTGACTGAACCTCAACTATGTGCACCATGACTCGAAAGCTGGATCCGCCCTTGTGTGGTTAGAGAAATGACAAAGTGTGCGGTTTACAGACGTATAAACAAAAAATCTAAATTCATATTATAATAAGGAATTACAAGAGTTACGTTTAGATATATAACCGATGAAATAAAGACATTTTCTAATATGAATTTAAATTATGGTAAATATGTACAACGAATGTAACAGTAGGTTATTGCGTCACAATTGTCTGATATCATGCCAAAGTAAATTCATGGATACGCAATAGATTTGAGTGGGCGGTGAATTGATGGACGACAGACGATATTCTGATCTTATTGTGGATAAGTCTATACGTATTATAGTGAAATTCAATGGCTATATATCTGTTTGTCCCGACTAACCTTCGGCTAAAGTCTGAACGGGTTACAATCAAATCTATCATAAATCTAGATAACGTCCTGGAACACTATGCAAAATCTACAAAAGGAGCAACAGAAAAATCAGAAAGCAGCAGCGACGTCCACGTGAGGACGAAGTTCGGCGTAGGGACTGACATTTGAATAAAGAGCGGGACCGGGATCGAAGTCGGGATCGGAAACGTATAGCTAAATTTGAAGTCACGTGCGAAGCGAAGCGGCCGGGGTATCTGCTACTGTTACATAAACAGCGATTTATGACATGGCTATTTGAATTTCAATAGTAGCACGCACGCGTACACGTATTTCGGTCTGCGCCGGTGAGTCACGAAGACGGGTCCGAGGTCGAAGCTTACGTAGGTAGTTCAAGTTCACTGATGGCCGGTATCGGCTCTTGTGCTATATATACATTACTGTAACGATAGTTAAATTGTAAAGCTGACACAAACTTCACTAACGTTCGTATCGATTTGTTGCGCAATTAATATTATTCGAATAACACTCACCTGATTTCAGGACATGTAAGATGAGTAGGTACAACTGTGGAATTCGGATTGATGACAATTGATCATGATGACGATGATGATGATGATGATTGGGATGAATACGGAAAATGTCGGATCTCGCCGAGAAGCGTTATGCATGTATTCTAAATTCAAATGATGTTAGAAAAGAATACGTTAAATGACGTCATGCGATCGATCGATTGAATTTAAATCGCTTACGGGCTACTTTTGTGTGTTAACAGAAACAATAAATAAACGAATTACTGATGCCTACAAAGGGATTCCCCTTAACAACATTTACACATACGTCGTAGTCCGCTGCAACACATCAACGTACATTCGAGCAAATCATGTCTGGTGTTTACATACTCGTAACATTCGCGTGTCGCGTCATCTCGTGCCGGTACTTACACACGGCGAACGACGAAGTCATAGCGGTAACGGCTTTACTTTTACAAAGTACGCATAAACTGTCTTAGCTTGCTGTTCCGAAACAAAAGTTACCCTCGATATTCACGATAATTGTATAAACTTTGACTTTATCTTCCCGGTTTCCCTATATCGTGAAATAGTAATTTGGTAAGCGCACACGTCCGTTCCACGTTGCAGAATCGAAAAACAGCGTGCGCTCAGCGCGCCACTTGTTCAATACGGAACTTTGAGCAAAGACCCGCCATCGCCACAACGGCCAACATGTCGTCTCGCAGGTCGGCGGCCACTACTCGCCTCGACGCTCTCGCTTGCGTGTAAACGCACCTTTAGGTGTTACAAACTGTTAAAAAAAATAATAATAAAAAACTAGAATCTAAAAACTCAGTTAAAAGAAACAAAAAAAAAATATGTAAAAAACTTGAAAAACCCAACTGCTTGAAGTATAATTGACTTAAGAAGGCAGAAACATTAAGTTCTATAGACTATAGAATTTTGTTCGAGCCATGTAGAATGCACCATGCAATATGATTTGTTTGATATCTACTTAAGCAAATCTACCTATACAATGTATATGTACTTTATGTACATAAAATCGAGTATGTATCTGTTTGATTGTCCGAAGTAATATAAGAAATGGTGGCCCGATTATAATTAAATTTTGTGCATTGAGGTCGATTATCTCCTGGAGTACAAGATGGGATGTTTTTGTCTAGTGCGGTAATGCCAAATGGTGGCCAACTTGGCTACGGCACAAAAATGAGCCGCCCCGACCGTGAAACATCGTACTCCTACAAAATTCGGATGTGGAGTTTAAGCTTCAGCTGTTAAGTTTCGTCCAGTGAGTGAATATTCCGGTGATCCAATCTTCCTTCGCCTCCTTCTATTGAGCCGATCTCCTCTTTTTTAGATATCCTATTACCTCTCAAGAAACCGTTAACGCGCTAGTGATTCCTCTGGGGTTATTATTGTCCATGGGCGGCGATGACCATGTATTCTCCGATGGTTTGCCTGCTCGTTTGCTTCTCGAATACGCTATAAAAATAAAGTATTGAACAGCGATATCTAAAGGAGGACAAAGACCGGCATTAGAATATAAATCAGGATAGGGATCGAATCGACAGTGGTATTGAAATCGGAAACAATCAAAATTTTGTTATATTATAAATTCACATAGTCAAGTTGACGGGAAAATGCTATTAAAAAAGTATACTATAATCATATAGTTGAGTTACTTAATGTATTGAAGGTGGAGAAAATTAAGAATTCGTAGACATATTTCTTGTAAAAATTAAAATTAGATTCTCACTTGAAGATCACCATCAAACATATTTTAGTTATGGGTTCGTTTCCGCCTTCAAAACTCTTACCTAATGTCGTCCTTCTGTTAGGCGATACGCTATTAAAATTTTACGAGAAAGAAAGGAGAAAAATAGTCCCTAAAACAAACGTAAACATTTTTCTCTTTTACTTTTTCTTCACGAAAATGCGAACCTTATCTTATATCGCGCCTCATTTTTAATTTGTCAAAAGTCAATACTTTACTTTTTGTGTTTCATTTTGTAAACATTCCAATTTTATATTGAATTTCATCTATTTTTCATTTAATTAGCAATATAAATTATTATTGCTATATTCTTCGAGTACGTCATAAAGACCGAATATAATGGGTAGGTAAGAACGCTTTGCCTTGCGACAATGGGCAGTTCGTATTTATAGGCAGCATATAGATAGTTGTCGTCGGAATAGATTCATATCGCTATGGCGTCCTATAGGACCGATGGGGCCCCGGCCGGGCGGCGTTCTAAAAATGGATCCGGGGCTGCGAACCCGGGTGGCCCGTCGTCCGTTTACGAGCCCTAGGTGGCGTGGTGCGCGTGCCACGCTACCGCGCGTTTTTTCAACAGGCTTCAAGTGGTTTCTGATTGCGAAAAGCATCCCCTCTCTTAATTAGCCATCGCTTTGGGGTAATGGTAGAATGTCAAACGTAACCATAGCTCCGGCACGTAGGCGAGAACATCAGCGCTATAGTCGTTTTAGTCGTTAACGAATAGGACGAATAACAAATAGTTAGCCATCCTCAGATGCCGGATATCCATGGGGTTTTCAACCAGGTAATTTACCATTCTAAAAACCGAGAATATGGTTACATTTTAAGTAGCGTATGTGCGTAGTGTACATTGTACGCCTGTAACTATTTATCATGTTTCATGACTAGAATATATAATTTGTTGCAGAGAATTAGCAGAGTTACTTTTAATAACGCACTTATAATCTCGATAACTCTTTATATTTACGAGTTATGTTATCAATATTACTGATGCTATAATTTCATGGTAATACAAACTCCACACATCTATTGTCTATTCTCTCGTTTGGGTCTTTACGTTCCAAACAATTATTATTTTAAACATATCCCACTTCATCGACATACAGTTCCCATATATTATGATATTTTGATTTTTGACTATGCGCATACACAATAATGTTTATTCAACATAATCGAAATCAATACCAAGGCTCGTGGTAGTAATGACCATAGATCGCGGGATATACGGATTGCGCCATCGGTGGCATTTACGACCCTTATCCAATGCGATATGCGGTACCTTAAGGTCCATAACTGCGTGAGTAAAGACGTAGTCCTTTTACACCGTTCCCGTACTGCATGATCGCGACTGGCGTGTCTTGATGTATTAAATACTACCAGATGTTCGAGGAGGCTATCCTTAGGGCGGTTTCTGGCGTGGTGACGGTGAAGGGTTAGAGGCGCGCAGTTTGTAGGCGCTGCATCGAACCTCGATCACAAGATGGCGACTGTATGCTTGGCTGACTGGGATGACAACCGTCAATTTGTCCACATACATAAAACGAGTAAAGTTCATACGATACCTATCTTAAAAGCTATTTCTAATAACCTTCGGCGTGGATGATAGCTTATTGGATTGATTAGTTTGGCGTTTTGACAGGTGACAACCTACTGACCTTGACAAGCTGCCGACGGCGTGCCTCCGACCGCTGCTACATCGTGGTTAGGTGAAGGACTCTCGAAGTAAAGATGGCGCTCTTAGGTTCGAGTCGATTAAAAGTAAAACAGGCAGCCGGTTAAAAGTGACAAACGAGGTGCCTGAAAAAAAATATCCTGTATAAATTTTATACTATCCGATCTTCCTTAATCATACTAGTAAAAATATGACAGATAGTAAGGTAGAGACGTCAACTGATGAGATTAAATTGATAACTAACGAGACGGGGTAGCCATTATGTTTAGGAAATGAAAGAAAAAAAGGGGACACTAAAATTGTTGTATTGTTACAATTAATAAAATAGATAGAAAACGAGAGGACGAAATCGGGATCGATATAGCGACACGAGCTCGCGCCGACCTTGCGATAATTGAGCGCATGTTTTGATAGGGCGCATTTCTCTCGCGCCGCGTGCACCCCGCGCCTCGCCGCGCCGCGCGCGCATGACACAAGGCCGGCGTCTACGTCGCACGGCTTGCCGCGTGCGCCGCCGTACACGTGTACAACAGTCCTGCGCAAGTAAACAATACAGGCTGATTTTTCACATCAATAGATTGCCAAGGTCACGTGCTTTCAAATAACGATCCTTATCGGGTGTGACAGGACGGGCTTAAATGCTTACTCACTGCGCTCGTCACACAGGCTGATACATGAGAATTTTCTGAGTATCGTTTTCATTTTGTATCAATTTGTGTCCTAAATTCATAAGTTTCAGCATTTTCTTTTTGTTACGTCTAGATACTTTAATAATGACGTTTAAAAAAACCTTCATTGTAATGTTTTGAAGGAAATATCAAATATTATGAGATAGCTAATATTATGTCTTAAAATACATTCATTTAAACATTGAAAAAAAATATCAATTGCAAATGTTACATTACAATTATTGGGAATGATATATTATTCTAGGTTTTTCCATTATAATAAATGTCTGGTACTGATTCTATTTTCTATTGCGTCTGGAATAACAATATTTTAGTGACTTAACGTTTTGATATCTTCGTAAATGTTTTTCATAGTTTATCTTATTCTTTACTAAAATTTCTACAAAAAACTTTCTACAAACAAATCTAGATTTCTGTAAAAGTCTAGATTTGATTACAAAAAGTGAGCTTTCTATTCATATCACATTTCAATTTTCGTAGCATATCTAATAATGTTACGATCGTATCTTTGGAGTCTGAGGGTTGATTATTAAAAATATTGTATACGATAATTGAATTTCAATCTTGATTCTGCGACAACTATTGTCGCTTCAAATTCCTTATCATTCATGCAAAAACTTATTTGTGGTTGAATAAAATTTAATGCAACTGTTTATTTTAATATTGCAAATGCGTGTTGTTAATAGCGGCTGACATGCTCCCGAAAAGTCTCAAAACGAAAGAGTGCCCAAGGTATTAGTTTGGTATTTTTTATGCAATGCTTAAAAATTACCACTACATAGATTTTTTAAATTGTAATGTAATTTTATATAAAACGGTCTATTCATAATCAACGACACCAAAGATGTCAGCAACATCATAAACAAAAAAAAGTATGTAGGGCTGTGTAATTATCGATCCTTTTTCTTGCGAACAAATCGATCAAATGCATGATGGTCCTGCGTACAGGGAAAGCCCTGTACGCAGGACCATTTCCCTGCAAGGAAATGTATAGAATGTTAATATATACTATATAAATTAACATTCTATACATCTTTATAATAGATAAATAAGCAAATTGATAGATACTTGAATAGATAAATCCTATTTCTATACATCTGTCTGTTTGCAAGAACTATTTATTGTTCATAAAATATATACCATCACTGTTGTATATTTTGTGGACTTTAGAGGCAATAACAATTTAAATATAATATAGGATAATGTTAAAATAAATTAACACGAAATAAAATTATAATGTACTTAGGTTAAAGAAATTAATATAATTTTAATAAATAACGCTGTAGAGTAGGTATTATTGTTGGATATCGAATTGTAATCGTAGTCCAGATTGTACATCGTGAACCCAAAAAAAAATTTTGGAAATTACCAACGAAACTCTACATCATCTGCGTTACCACCGGATGTGTCGAGAGCTTAATAATACATAAATGCATTTCTACAAGATGGAAGTCAGAAATTCAGAAGAGACTAATAAAATAGAAGCACGGATTACGGCGTATTACTTTTACAACTATATTTTTAACACGCTTTTTCAAAAGCAAAACTCACACCGCCCACCGGCACGTCTAGAAATGAAACAAGCGAGGATTTTTTCCGTTTCCTTAAGTCACTCTTGTCCGTACCTAGCGTCAATAGACAAGCTTACGTCAGCTCATAATTGAAGTCGCGACAATACGTAACGTGCAATCGCTTTAGCGGGCCCGGTTACATTTTCATTGTTCGACGTGCAAATGGAAAAGGGTTGACCGCACCGCGGCGGCGGGGCGGCGGGCGGCGGCGGGGGGCGGCGGGGTGGGCGGCGTCCGACCTCTCGCGACCACTGAACCTCATGTAGGCCAACCGCTACTACGTTCCGCTGATAAGCAACAATGTTACGTCGACGTTGTAGTAAACATTCCATTTGCATTGAATGCGCTCACACTGGTCATATCGAACTATGCGAATTCGAAAAGCTAGTCGATCCAAACGGAACGGTATTTATTACGCGATGTAGTATCAGATTGTATCAGATGCTGAGAATAATGAATATATGCTTGTATTTAGAAGTTTCGCATATACTCACGTCACGGGAAATAACTGAGCTCGTGTGGGGTAATTCTGTGCAGAGGAGTTCCTATTCAGAGGAGTTCCTATTCAGAGTAATGTTTTTATCGATAATGTTTCATGTCATCGTCGTGAAAATGTCGTTCGATGGAAAATTATTTATATAGAATTACTACACTAACATTATAACAAAGATGAACACGTATGACAGAGTATTATCCGATGGAAAATTATTTGTAGAGAATCACTACACTGACTTTATAACAAAGATGAACACGTATGACAGAGATATAAATCAAAGATAATTCAAGAAGTCAAAGTGCATACCAGTAATGTACTTTTTTTAGAAAAATGCTATAATAGAAAAAATAATCTTTTGATTCGCCTTAATGTCGCCTCGACATAACAAAAAATTGATTCAAAAATGTTAAAAATGATTTTTTCCTTACTGAGATCAAAAATACCTTGTGATAATTCATCTTTTCTGAAGACTGGTTTGTAATCGTATGAGAAAATCTAATTGTTCCGTTGATTAAGAACATTAATTTCTATAATAATCTATACATAATATAATTTATTTCTCTTAAAAATATATATTGCAAGCAAGTAATGAATTCCTGGTTTTATATTTATAATTATCAATTTATGTATGTCTAAACCTCAATTTTATATCAAGTAATATTATATCATAGTATATCAAGTGATTTTATATCAAGTAATTTTGTCTTTGTAGGTTAATTTCATATTTTACTATGTGTGCCTTAAGCTATTTTTTAGGTTAAATAGGGCGATAGTCTATTACTACAAGTATGAATACCATTTAACTCGTTCCATACAAGTAGTGTTTGCTTTACACAGATTTATTATTTGACGAAACTTAATTTGAACTACTGACCTTAATTTAAAAAAAACTAAAGCCCAATCGATATGATATACAGCCCACTACAATATAATAAAATTTTGATTTAGAACTTTATTCGTATTAATTTATTAATATTTAATAGGCAAATGCTTTTCAAAGGTTTCGCTTTTTAATGACAATAAGGGAGACTATGAAACGATAATAATAATTTCAAACAATTATTTTTTATGTTCAGGGGGGCTGAAATAATTTTGGGGCTTACATTCTCGTATTACTTACATTTTAGTATCTAATTACACCGTACATACTGCACATAATGTAGGACGAGTCTCGATGTCGCTAATAAGAACTAGCAATAAGTCTACAACATTACAGTCGAACCTCTTTAAATCGTACTTCCATAAGTCGAATACCTCCAAAACTCGAAAATAAGTTTTGTTCCCTTCCTCCCAGCCCCAATACTTTCATGACTCGAAGTTACAACCGTCCATTAGTCGAAATAATCGGTGAGCTCCTACAAGCCATTTTGGTATTTTTCCTCTATAACTCGAAAAACTGAATTGGCATTCTGTATCTCGAACATGGCGATATTATCTATTTTATCTGAAACTTATTACCTGCGTGACACAAAGAAAAATAATATACTATAATGGAAATCAATCAATGCATTGCTGTAAGTGATGATTCACCGATTATTATATACATTATATCATCATACATAGAGGTTCATCATAATAATTATGTATTCCAGAACAAAATATGAATTGAATTTCAACTTGATTTATTGATCAAATGTTTGTGAAACATTTAGTTTCTTATTAAGGAATTGTACTGCCTTACAAAAATATACCTGTATTTTCAACTGAAAAATAAATCGAAATCATTGTCATGGTTCTCACAAGACACATTTGTGATATTGAAAAATCGTCTTTTACATGTAAAATTTGATTTGTGTTTGTTTTTTCGCAACGAGAGACGATCATACTATGGCAAGTATATAAAGACAAATTTTGTTAGGTACATATACCTACTGCAGATAACACCTACCGCACGTTACAAGATCGAAAAGGAAGGTTAAATGGCATTACATTAAGCTGTAATGGCATGTACTCATTAACAATACATATTCATTATTATAAATATAAGTCATATCTTTACACGCCTGTTTTCTATTGGATCGATCACTGTCTTGGATTCATTTCATCAGAATATCTAGCCCATCAACAAATCCAGTCGCGGTTTGTCTACATGTAAAATATCATCACTATAAAGAGGCTCATCGTCGTGCCAACGTCCGTTGTTTGATATCTTAATATCTCGAATATCGGACATAACGCAATAAAACTCAACGCAGCGTTATCGAACGCGTCTAGTGTCGTACGTGATTATGAACGGCACATCCCTAAAGCGGATAAACTGATTGTTTATTTGGCCGGCCGCATACGACGGCCGCGGCGCCGAGGCGCGACACAATACGCAGTTACGGACAATGGGCGCTCTTGTGACGGCGGGCGAGGTCGATGCGGATTACCGGGAAGTGTCGAGTGCGCTCGCGTCGGCGCGCACGCGGCCCGGCCGCGCCCGCCGCGCCGGGGTCGCTCGGCCCTTCGCTCGTCCTGTCAGCTGTCGGCATGACGACGTCGGTCGGTGACGCCGACGCTGCGTGCCGGCGCTCCGAGGGCGTGTCTGCCGAATTAATTCTTTCTTCGTGCCATGTATAGCTGAAATGGAAAATAACCTCATTAATTTCTAATTTATTGCTAGATAATAAGAAAATTAATGAAGGATGCGTTATGGTGCACTATGTATATTTTGATGTAGTATACACAAATAGTGTAATCATACGTATATGATGAATTATTATCATGACTAACAACAAAAAATACTGTTATTATATAAAGGATGTCAGAAAAACAAGAGAGGTATGCGAATTACCATGTGGAGATCTGTGATTTCTACCTACCCTTCTGGGAAACAGGCGAAGTTTGTAAATGAATTAAAAAAAAACTCGCCAAAAACATGTCGGACAATGCCCATCATAAGGTTCCTAAGCCCTTATTACAAAGAAATGCACTACAAACGAAAAAAGTACGTTTTTACTCCTTTTCCACGTTTCCTGCTCAGAATAGTTATAAGCACTTTAGTCGCCTATAACTAGAAAAACAGGTTGGTATGTCGACTATTACTATTAAGCTAGTGTAAACTAAAGTGCAACAGCAAAAGAACGTATCTTCATAAAACTCACGTCCTTTTGTTGAGAAGCACAGTTTTTCGGCAATAACTTAAAAATAGTATATCCGATCATGTTCAAAATATTTTTCTTTGAAAATATTTAATTATTGTTACCTTTGTAATATTTTACATATTTTTTGGATATAAAAAATAAAAGGAGGAGACAAAATCTATGTTACTTTCAAGACGATTATTTCTGAAATTATTCATATAATCAGAAAAAAATGCTTAGAAACCTTAGAGGTTTTAAAAGAAATGTCCAAATATGTGCTACATGTTGATGGTTAGTGAAAAAAAAACATTTTTTCGCATTTTTTTTGCGTGTATGTCTGTTACATGTATGGAGTGCCCACTCTAGAAATATTTATTTTTGTTATTTAAGTACCAAACTAAGTAGCGGCTTATACAAGACACTTATATTATAAATTTCATCAATATACGTATTGTATTTTTTGAATAAAATGCCTGTAGCACACGGACGGTCAGACGAGCGGACGGACACGACGAAACTATAAGGGTTCCGTTTTTCTCATTTTGGCTCGGAACCGTAAAAATGAGTCCGTCAGGGAACACCCGGTAGATGTGAAATATCAAAACTGTTGTATACTGTATTATTATAATTGAAATAAAATGAGGATAGCAGGTATTGCGAACGAAAAAAAGCAGCTCATGATTTTAATTGACCACATTTAATATTGCATTTTATTAGTTAACTCTCGTAGACTAATCTTTGACTCTACGAAAGTTACAAATGGTTGACGATAGTTAAAATACAAAACGTACATTTTGGATGTAATATTCCCTATCACTAATATTGGAAACTTTGTAAACATTTATGAAATTTTAAAAAGATAAATCACTATTTATTGTTATAAAAAGCTTCATTACAGGAGGTAATGCACGATCAGATGAATAAGGCGAGGGTCAAAACTAAGCGTCTCCGAAGTATGAGACGCTTGGTATTGCCCATGACAAGGCATTATCCCTCTACCTGTGCACAGCGCTAGGCTTAAACGGCGTAGGCCAAAACCAAGCGCCTCCTAAATTTTGAGACGTCTTGTTTAACATCAGAAATGTTGTAGAAAAACGTGATTATTTTATACATTGTTATACAAGCTTTTATTTTAGTTTTACCTGTCCCGGTATCTGTCAGAAGCATAAAGAGTCGCGGGACTAGATTATCGGTGTATCGCGGCGCGTCTGCGATTCGACCCGAGTAACCGTAAGGTCGGAAGGGCCACGGGAAGTAGTGGATTGTCTTGGTATCTGCCTGTCTGTAATGAAATCTTGTAGGTGATTTTTAAACCACTTTCCGGTTCCAGATTGAGCTAAAAATTCGGATGCATAAGAATGGCAATGCAATTATCTCGCACCGTCGAGCTAATCTGATGATGGAATCAGGAGGTGGATAGTGGAACTCCTTAATGGTGAACAATAGACACGAAATATTGTATATGCATTTCAATGTGATAGCCCGTTCTAAAAATCATCATGACATGGCTACTACACCCACGATTGGCTTGCAGCGGGGGAACTCCTTAATGGTAAATAGCATATACGCGAAATTTTGTACACGCATTTAATTGTGATAGCCCGTACTAAAAATCATCATAACATGGCTGCTGAATTCAGGGTTTGCTCCCGACGAAGAAATCATTGACGGCTAACAGAACAGATACGATTTTTTGTATATATATTTGATTGCGATCTAAAACACCATCATGAGATTATTGCTACACCCAGGTTTGGCTCCCGGCGAGGGAACTCCTCAATGGCTAACAGCACAAAAGCAAAATTTTGTATACTATTCATTGAACTGTAATAGTCTGTTTTAAATACCGTTATAACATGGTTACAACACCCAAGGTTGCATCCCAGCTAGAGAACTCCTCAACGGTGAATAACTTATACGCGAAATTTTGTATACGCATTATATGTTGATAGCCTGTTCTAAACACTTGGTTTTAACCGCTGATCAACATTAAAATTCCTTCTTTTTTTATCAAACTCATTTTATTACAAGAATAAAGGCGTGTTACACCTTCTATTTTTCTCTCTTTCTGTCAAATGTAAAAAATGTAATTTAATAGTGGAATCATTGGAAAAAAAACACGTTCCATTGCAACAACGACGTTTAATATTTTGGTGAAAATCGTTTCATTTAGATGTTTATATAATATTTTGATTAATTCATAGGCTCAACAACCACTCGGCAAATGTATCAGCTATTAAATAATCTCTACTATGCGTCGGTTCCAGTGTCGCATTTATGACAATAACGTCACCGCGTCCTCGCCGTTCACGCGTTCAACAATGTCAATATTATTCATGGTGTGGCAAGTAATTTCTTGACCTCGTTTTGAATATACGCCTCAACTTGAATGTACCTCTCTTTTTCAATTTAAAAAAAGACATTTTTGAAGTTAAACTTCTTTTGGTGCGTTAGAAAAAAAAAATGTCGAGAGTAAATTTTTACGATGCGCGCGCACACCGACATCTAAATCGACATCACGAAGTTGGTTGATAAATATATCTCAAGTTTTACAAAAAAAAAAGTTACCAATAAAGTAAAAGTAAAAACATCTATCACGTATGCTTACACGTGCGCGTGAGAACTGATAACTATATTCAAAGCTATTCACATACATTCAAATATTTCGGAATCTACAACCCGTGTTTCATATCACTAGTAAGAAAAAACATACTTTTGCTTAAATTATGGATGTGTGTTTTTTATTGATTTCATAAAAATCTAACTAATGTATTTGTCCTTATGACGCAACTTTTGAAAAATTTCGCTGTTATCCGACTTAACGGGCTGAGTCAGAAAATATAAGGTTCAAAATTTTGTATATATATATATATATATATATATATATATATATATATATATATGATATACGCGGGGCTTGTCAGCACGATAGCGTCTACAATTCTTTAGAGATCTTAATGAAACTCAACATACATGATCTATGGACAATTGTAAAGGTCGAGTTCATATTTAAGCCAAATCAATCAACTAGTTTAGAAATTACAGCATATATGAAAATAAAATGAAAACGACTTTCATTTCGGCTGCCGAATGGTCTTTTTTGAATTGTATATGGTGTGAGTGATATTCATTTATAATTTATTGTAAATACTAGTGATGAAGGTGTTTTTTGACGTGACAACGTCTTAAATTAGGTTGCGGCTGGGAGTCACTTTGAAAAAGTGTAACGCTCGGTAACGTAACGATGAGTCACCGAACGAGAGAGAGGCCCGCCGAATGCCTTGCGTCTCTCTCCCACTCAACTATGATCGGTCTGCCGCGCGCGCAGCACTAGAGAATTAGTGCATAGCTTGCAAATGTATTGCAAGTTATTGTATGTATATTTGTATATAAATACGTATGTATGTGTAAAGGTAAAAATAAAATTTTGTTAATATGAAATTCAGTGCGAGATTCTTTGTATAAATTAATGTTTTAAATATAATTCTTTGTATAAATAAATGTTTTAAATTGTTACTATTATTTCATCCTTCTTCCTACTATACGAATGAATATTCACATTAAAATGATTTTACCATTCAAAGTCGTTGTCACGTAAAACTTTCGCCCGTATACCGACTTTACAGGCAACCAAATTTTTTTTTGTATTGTAAACTTTTTCAAGTACGTTTATACATTTGAAATTAATTGTCGGTACCTATTATTTTTATTCATTTACATTATAAATTATAAATTATTATTGTTATTACATTATTAATTATTAAATAGTTCATTCTAATTATTCTTAGTATATTAATTGATTCTATATTCAGATAAATATGAAATTAATTAATTTTTATGCACTTCCTTTTACAAACGTAGAGTACTGGTAGGTATGTGGGTGAAAATTTTCGAGATACTTTTCTTTTATAACATCGAAGTATAACTTCTTACGTGCGTATATAAATATGCGCACACGGTTTTTTCTATGAAATCTTTTTATAATGCGAAGTACTTGGAGTTTATGGAGAAAATTCTTGCGGTTGGCACGGAATTGTTGCCATGGATACCTCATACCTCTGCGGTACCGCGGCGAACGTGCGCTTTGTTAAACTGTATTCGTAACTCAACTCATTTTTATGATCTTACGTAAGAACTATGAACACTCTCCCCCCTTTCTTTGTACGAAATAATAATACATGTGCAATCCCCTTCCTCTACATTTTCTTACATAGGCAATGAACAGCCCCTAGGCCGTACGTACGTACGATCTGATAATAGAGTAAAAAGAACAAATAGGCAGTAAACATATATTATTTGGGATTGAACAGTTTATATTAAGATGTTGTTTATTAAATATTTATTGATGACCGAATCAATATTAAAATATATTACATGAGTAACTAGATACTTATGTACATTAAAAATGAAATGTTATTATTACCTGCTGAAGGTTTTGAATTCAAATGAATTAAAGAGCGGGCACGAATGGTTTGTAGAAGATTACTACTGGACTAAAATGTGAGACTTAAAATTCAAGCCCTTCGTTCTCAAATAGGACCGTGGGAAGATACGACCTGCAGCAGAGTGATTAAAACCTGATATTTCGGTGAAAATTTACACTTATTTCACATTAAAAAACAGTATAATATATTCATGACATTCACATATAATATTTTTATGCATATTAAAGCGTAATTGCAATAGCACGCATATTTTCACAGGAAATAATATGTAGTCTAATCAAACTGACTCGGTTTTAACATTAAAAATGCTTTTTCTATTGCTTCATTAGGAGCCCTATTTTTAGCGAAAATGCAAATTTGCTATTGTATCATGAGGTGAATGGTTGAAGTATTAGACGACACGTATGGACGAGGACAATATGAAGGCGAAAAAAAATTTGAAAAAATTTGATAATTACTTGAGAAATGTTGGAATTATTTTTTTTAAGTTAATTTTCATTTTAAAAGTTATGAACCATTTTTGTACTTGTACCTAGTTATGAAAAAATATTTTGACTCTAATTTGGATTTTTATTCCTTTTATTTAATTCCTTTTGTCATTGAGTTCGTTTTCTATGTACCCAAAGGTCTTGTAGAGCACGAGATCTGTATATTTTTTTATATTTGTCGGTTGCTCAAGTATTTAATCAACCGATGAAATTTATACGAGGAAATAATGAAACTAAATAAATTCTTGTAATAATAAAAATAAGTAATAGTACGAATTTCATACCTTATTGTTTTGAGTACTCGATCCGTTTTCATAAAAAAACGACCATACTTAATTGACACAACAGCAACGAGACCTTTATTTTTATATATTTTAATATTGTAATAAATTCCTAGTTCATATTCAAATGACATAAGCTAACTGCCGGTAAAACACTCGTCTTCTTTAATAATAATTAATGATTTCATAGTCTAACGTCAAAGATCAGAAGTGAAATAAATAGAATTGTTAACCTGAAGTAATAAAAGTGCTTTATACACATACGAACATATATATGTCGGTTTTTTCTTATTTCCGGTATGTTTAGTGCATCGCGTCTAGAAATGGAAACAGAAACGAGACGGTAAGATCTATAATTAAAGAAGTAGAAAATAAACGACGTTCAAGTTGGAGAATTGGGTCGGGCGTTGTCGATACCGTAGCAGCGAAGTGGCAGCGTGGAGCAGGGCCGGAGCGAGCGGGGCCGGCGGGCGCGGCCCGCAGAGGGAAGGGCGGATTCACGTAACGTTACGTCAGCGAGGCGATGGCCGCGCGCCGGTCGCCGACCCGGCCATCTCTAGGCTAGGCAGCGCGCGCGCCGGCCACGCGGCCGCGCTCGCGCCGTTCGCACGGTGCTACACTGCCTACACGCACATCACGCCCTGGGATCTGCGTGCGCGTACAATATACCTGGAGTGAAACAATCGAATACGTTTATCAGAACACTTTGAGCACGTACTTGAAGGATTCAGAAGGTTGACTAAAAAGAGAATAAATAGTTCTCCAGGTTGTTTTGAAACGTCACTGAAGTGTATAAATTCACTTTTATATTTCATTTTTTACTTTAGTACGAAAGCAATTAAAGTTTTAAATTTCGGAAGTGAAACTTCTATTGAATCGTTGTGATTTAAAACTCGATGAAACGAAAGTGCATCACGACAGAGACAAACATTTAGATATATAGAATTAAGTCGGCTACAAAATGAGATAGAATACAATGTTCCTAGCCTCCCCACTCTCGTCTACTAAACATTGTATATTTGTGTGAGCCATTACATTGCTGAGCTAAAGCAAGAGAGCAAGCGTCGGTGTGTATCTATATTGCACACTGTCTTATTATCATCTGAGCATTTCACATGTATTAATACATGCGTTTACATGGCGAAGCCTTGAGAGAAGGGATCGCATAGTGAGTATAGTATAGTAAATATATCTATATTGCACTTGAAAATTTTCTAATATTTCTAATCCGTTTTTTAAGTAGAAAATTGTACTTTAATATTTTCTAATAAATAAATTTCATTTTTATTTCTTACTGCTTATAGATCACATGTATCTCCTCATCAAAATGTACAGTAACTTTTAAACTTGGTAAAAATATTATTCAAAACAAATCTTACAATTATCTTCTCCTAATATTCTATATTCATCTCATTGTTTCGTAGTTTACTTTTTTGAAGTTTCACTTGTTCCGTGTGTGAATTGCACACACACATATTTTTTCAAACACACACACTTTCAAAAAATATTTACAAACGCATTGATATACTAAATCCATAAATATTAGAACAACATAGTATTTAGAAGCTTACATAAATAAACACATTAATTATCTACAATTAAAATTATTATACTCTATATGCATTTCCGACTTTGAGAATCGTGAGCGATTTAATTTATGTTATTCATTAAATAACATAATTTGTACGATATGTGGGTACATACATGTAAAATGAAACAATCATATTATTAATAGCGCCGGCCTTGTTTATCGGCAAACACCGCAATTCGATACGCGGGCTCAAACACGTCACACACGTAGGCTATTTCTTGAAACGGGCCGGCCGTTACTTTTCACAAACAATAGATGCGTCGACAAGTGCGTCACGTTTTGTAACCGGACAGAGAATTATTTATACACAAGATGGAGGTTACACCGATACCTAGGTCATTTTTATAATTGCGACTATCGCTTTTGACTACGACAATGTGCGTAGTACGTTACAACACTTACAACTACAACTACAACCTTACAACCTGAGATATCGGGCTGCCATGTGTATCCACTTGATTGTTTTTATTTCACGCTTAACTATTTCATTGATCGAACGCGAATTCGACGACGATGGTAGCCAAAAGCGAGACCGAGGTCGAAATCGAGAACAAAATCGGGACAGGGGCCAAGAGTGGAATACAGAGATTGGAATCAGAATTGCTGCTGGGAACCGAGTTCAGGTCAAAAGTAAACTCAGGAATGAGAGTACAATGGCATCGATATAATATATAAATAGGAAGAAATTTGTCTTATATATTTATGCAAGCAAAGTCGTGAATTGAAACTAGTGATTTCATAAAAAGTAGAATTGAAACAGTATTATAAATACGCAAATGATGTCGTATGACCAGTCATAAATTTTCTTTTGGAAATATATAAATCTGGATTAATCTAAAGCCTATTTCACAAGAATATTGATTATGTTACTGATTATACATATGTTACTGAAAAAAGGGTTGGTTATCCAATCACTATACATATGTAATTTATCACATGAGTATACATACATACACATGGCGATAAGGGGAAGGAAAGAATTTCGTAATAGTGGATCGAAGTGCCGCGAGCATAAATCCCTTTTTGATGATCAGTGAGTCTAAGGTTCATGTTGATGTTGTAGGCGTCATGTCAGCGTGGCTTTAATACAGCTCGAGCGGATAAAAGTCGGCAATCTTCATGATTCCAAGGTATATGAAAGTCGTAGTATACGAAAGTTTCAGTAAGAACGAGCAGCAATAATATCTTAGTGCTCGATATAAGAAGAAAAGCAGATGGGGTATTCGAGAAAATCACGAGTAGTTTCTTTAAGCGATTCTGGTTAGTTTATTGTCAACGGTTTGTTTCTTTGACAATTATCTAACCAGAATCCGAAATTACGTCAGTTATGTATTTCCGATTCATTAGACGAAGTCGGATCCGCGTACAGTACACCGTCCGCTTTGCACGTGCGCGCTAACTATGCAGCGCCACGGGTTAAGTAACCCGTGTTTATTTCTCGTTACGAGAGGGATTCACGTAACGGTAGCCACCATAACAGTGTGCCGAATTCGTAAGCGGTGGGAGCGCAGAGCAGCGCCGCCGCGACGCGGAGAGGGGGCCGCGGGTATTTTGGCGCAGGCTGCGCGGCCGGTCGCCGACCCCCGTAGGGCACTGCCCCACATCTGCCGAGACACGTGCTGCGCCGCCGCACGCCGCACGCCGCACGCCGAGCGGAAGGGCTTTTTGCTTCTGCCCAACGGACTACTTCGGTCGCTATTCTGTTATCCGAAAATGTTCGATTCGTTATACATGGGAAATATTAAAAATAGAATACATTAAAATGTAAAAGTTATGTCTAATTTACATAAGCATTTGATTTCCTCTAAAAATCTTTCATTTAGGTATATAAAACATAAATAGATTTGATTCTTTGATCGATAATTTGTAATAAACTATCTCCGGCGGCGTGTCAAATACACCACAGTGAACTCCCCACATTACGCGACTTAGTCACCATGCCCACCGTCGTCGTGTTCGGTTCCGATATTGAATAAGCCCTATAAAAAACTCTATCGATCCCTAAATAATTCAATTCACGTAAAACATTTTAATGAATAAAATTTTCCAAAAACTGGCGACATTCTAAAATGCTTAAACTTAATAGCCCTCATGTTTTCCATTATTAGGTTCTTGTTTTATTAATCACTTTCTCGATGGAATATCATAGAGCAGTCATTTTTATATCGAATAATATTCAAGCGTGTCAACGCATTATATTACTGATTAATTAAAAATATAAGTAAGGAATTCGCATAATTTTAAATTCTACTTTGATAGGGAGTTTATTTTACAAAAAAATTAAACTTCAATCGTTTAGAATTTTCGTCGATCAATGATTTCATATACATGTTAGCCGATTTGATAGCTTTCATCCTGTTTATCGTTTAGATACGCCCAAAAACTGTATAAACGCTCCTACAAGTACTGAAAAAAATATTACTGGATTTCTCACGAATCACACTAATCACATAATGATTAAGTTTCATAATTTAAAGATTGTTAAGAAGTATTTTATCGCAATCGCCTATTTCGAGATTAATGACTTACGAGACAATTATTTTGAAATCAGTCATAAAATTGGAATTTTCATAGATTTATCCAGAAAGACGGAAGGCCAACCCATATAAGATGTTTATATACAGAACTCATTAAACATTTACGTGTAACTCAACACTACTGCTAGGCGTCGAAATTGCCAACTTTTAAACTGATTATGTTCTATGCCATTTTCATGTTGTAATAGTAACTTCGTTCTTATACACATTTGTGATGATCGCATTAATTACATAATTGTATTTTTTGTTTATCTAAAAAAAAACAAAGAATTTATGTAAATATTTTAATACGATATATGCATCATTTTAAAATAGTTTATATAAAAAAAATATTATATTTAGTTTCCTTAATGTGTAATGGAATAAAAATAAATAGAAAGTAAGTAATAATAGTGTAATTAGATAATCTACGTAAGTTTTTCGAATGCGGATTTTTTTTAATTAAATTTTTTTACCTTTTTTTTGTTGGGATAATTAATTGCACTTTATAATTCAGTTATAGATGTAGTAATTTGAAAGAAGTTGCTAAAATGAAACAGAGCTGTTTAGGAAAAACAAAAAAAATGTTCGTTTGACAAAAAAAAAATAAGAAAAAAAAAATGATTGATGTTTCAAAGTTGATTGATAAGAAATGTGCTCGTAGACTTATAAACAAAAGAGTTTAAATGGATAACATTGCGTATGTCCGACTTGAGTGCGAGCAAAACCACGGATTGTTACTAGTTTTACAAGCAGCCTGTAGCTTCACTACTGCATGTGATATTCAATATATTAACGGAATCGCAATGTGCGCTGCCATCAATTGACGAATTCCTCTTACTGGCTAATCACGTCTTGACTAAACTTCAAAGCTCTTCGCAATATAGAAGTGATTGTTTAAATAAATTCCGACTATGATCGAGCAACGTACCCAAAAAAGTCTCGTCATAATTTAGATTTTCCTCTTTTATAGAATTCCACCTAAAAGGGAATGTATCGATTAATTTTACTTAAAGTATTCACTAATGTAACTTTAAGAATCGACTTTAAACTATTTTATGAGAAAAGGAGTATGGGTGTATCAGTACACGTGTAAGAAGTGAAATTTCTTTAATACTTTAATTTAATTTAATTTATTTTTAAAGTGATTACGATAAATGATACTCGAGCAAAAGACATTACATATTTTCATTTTGAATAAAATCTATTTTATTATAAAGATAAGTACAAATACATAGTGTAATAAGTTTAATTGCTATTATAATAATAGTTATTATTATAATATTGAAATAGAATTATTATTATTTTTCGTTATTATACATTTTTATGAAGACAAGTTTATGGTAGTTAAAATAAAAACTGTATGACTGTTTACATTCAACGTAAACTAGAAGCCTCGTGACGGAAAAATGTGACGGGTGAACGTGATATTACACTTTTTTAATACCGTTCTAATTTTTTTCCATACGCTCTTAAGGTGCACTTCAAAAAAAAATTTTTTTTTTTATATAATAATTGTATCTTCAAAGCATGAAGGTGAAACCCAGGGCAGTAATTATCGACATCGCCCCTCGCCGCGCACGCACTCGCCGTCAGACATTAATCACGCTACCGGGCATTCGGAAAATAAAGGAGCGCGGCTTTCTACGGCGCCCGCGCGCTCCGGCCACGAACGCGGCTTTCTCGTTGCGCCTGGCGAAAGGAAGCATCGCTCATAAAGTGTAACTAATAGATTAGTGAAAAAACGCAGCTAGAAAGCGGCCGCGGGCGCGGGGCGGGGCGCGCGGGCCGGGGGGGCGGCCGCGCGAACTGGGTCACTTTCATTTTCAATGAGAAAACCAGTGCAGCAGCCTCCGCGCTACGGCCGCGCCGCGTGTGATGTGACCCCCGCGCGTTATATAATTCATGCCCCATCTCAATCGGTCCGGTGGTCGCCGGCGCTGTGAGACCTATTTAGTTCTGCATCAGGTTCGCAGAGCCCATGCGATCCCTCCACCGAAATGCCGAACAAAACTTCAACGTCAATTCTACCTCATAAATTAGTTCCAGTTTTAGTAATAGTAGTTTTTAATATATCGACACAAGAAAGTGAAATTATTTGTCACTTGAAATAAAGATTAAAACTTTGTAATATTATACAAATGGTTGTTTAAAATTATCAAACGTATATGAAATTCTATTTTATTATATTAAAAGAATAACACGAAAATAAAAGATCCTTGATCTAATTAATCTTTTTTAATTAGATTAAGGATCGCTTAATTAGATTAGAGCGCTAGTTAATGGAGTGATTAGAAAAACGGATAAATTAAAAGTAGTTAGTAGATAGTTTTAAAAAGGATTTTCCTTAATGAAAAAGGATAGTTAAAAAAGGGAAATTGAGTGAACATTAAAATACATTACATTAAACGTGTGATTATACATGTAACGTTAACGTTACAACTATAAATAGTATAATGTTATTCGTGTAGTAAATATAGCCATTTAGTATGTAAGTGCACCGAACATCGCAAAAGTACAACGTCAATGCACTTAGTACGTATCACGATATGGTATATTGGTGTACATGAACGTCGCAAAAGTACAGCGTCAGTACACTTGGTAAGTATCACAGATTGGCATGTTAATGCAACCGAACACCGCAAAGTACAGTGCCATTGCGCTTAGTAAGTGTCACGATTTGGTATGTTGGTGCAACCGAACGTCGCAAAAGTATAACGTCAATGCGCTTAGTAAGTATCCGATATGGTATATTGGTGTAAGTGGACAGTGTCAGTGCGTTTAGTATCACGATTTGGTATGTTGGTGCAACAGAACGTCGCAAAAGTATAACGCCAATGCGCTTAGTAAGTATCCGATATGGTATATTGGTGTAAGTGGACAGTGTCAGTGCGTTTAGTATCACGATTTGGTATGTTGGTGCAACAGAACGTCGCAAAAGTATAACGCCAATGCGCTTAGTAAGTATCCGATATGGTATATTGGTGTAAGTGGACAGTGTCAGTGCGTTTAGTATCACGATTTGGTATGTTGGTGCAACAGAACGTCGCAAAGTATAACGCCAATGCGCTTAGTAAGTATCCGATATGGTATATTGGTGTAAGTGGACAGTGTCAGTGCGTTTAGTATCACGATTTGGTATGTTGGTGCAACCGAACGTCGCAAAAGTATAGTCAATGCGCTTAGTAAGTATCACGATATGGTATATTGGTGTACTTGAACATCGCAAAAGCACAGTGTCAGTTCGCTTAGTAACTATCACGGTTTGTGATGTTAGTGCAACCAAACATCGCAAAGTACAGTGCCACTGCGCTTAGTAAGTGTCACGATTTGGTATGTTGGTGCAACCGAACATCGCAAAAGTATAACGCCAATGCGCTTAGTAAGTATCACGATATGGTATATTGGTGTAAATTAATAGTGTCAGTGCGCTTAGTATCACGATTTGGACTGTTGGTGCAACAGAACGGCACAAAATTAAATACAGCCTCAGTGCAATTGGTATGTGTCACGATTTAGTATGTTGGTTCAACCGAATGAAGCAAAAGTAAAGTAACTTGGAAAAGAAACTCTTATAGGATCACTTCATTGTCTGTATGATCTTCTATCTGTCCGTTTGTCAAGACCTTTTTCCTCATAAACGTGTGGAGGAATCATTGAAATTAAGAACAAATACATATTTCTGTAATCCTTTGAAGCTGTAAAAAAATCAAGCTTCTATGTTAACGTAATCAAAAAATAATGTCAAAATGCGGCCATTAATACCTTATACTTTGAAACTCACAAGTAAAGCAAAAATCTATGAGGTACTTCCATTGATCTGGAGTAACGAATTTTGCCAAGAAGAGAAACCTCACAGCACAAGCAAAGGAAAAAATGTAAAAATCGTTAAATAAGATAATAAATAATTTATAACGTCGTTTACAAACTTACTCTTCGTAATGTAGACCAATTATGGGAAAATATTTTTTAACTTCGCGCTATAAAAGTATAACGCCAAAGTATAAAAGATTAACAACAAATCTGATATATTTAATAAAATTTAAAAAGCTTTTTTATTAAAAATAGAAGTTGCGGAATTCCTAAAACTCGGTTACCTGTCTCCAATATCGGTATCGAAAACAGACAAAAATCATCGGGAGTTTTGATGGATGAAATATTCTACATTGGTAATTAAAATTTTACAGAACCCTCAGATTGCGAGTTATAGTTACACTTGTCTTTTTTTATTCTTTCTTAATCGAATTCCCAGACTATTTTGAAAGTTTTTTTTAGGCTAAGCAATGAATATAGATGTCAAAACATTAATATTGATAACTTGGACTTCTATTATTACATCTCTCGCAGAACTCAAAAGTTTTCTACGGAAAATACTGTATTTATCATTATTTACATTGAGTATATGGTATTGTAAATAATATTGCGATTTAAGTGAATTTACTATTATGTCATTTATACAAAATAATATATAATTTGGTATATAAATGGCACTATTACTTTATAAAGCTGACAGATCCTTTTACACAAGAAACTGTGTTTTCTCGTTTTTGTTCAATTCGTAAAACAATAACAGAATCTGTTTCATCCTACTCTATGATCGACATGTATCATAGAGTAGGATGATACAGGATTTACCGCGCGAAAAGTACGACCATCACAATACCAATCTAGCGGAAGTCATTAAGTCGTACTTTAAACAACTCCGTGTTTGCATATCGATCAATTGCTGATAATCACAATAAACATTGCAATATAAAGGCTTACTAAACGTCGTCTTACGCCAACACTATGCGTTCTGTTCACTAAGTCCGGAGTTAGGACATCACCGGCGGTCGTGAATGGGACACCTCGTCGGGAGAACATTTTTACAATAGCCCTTAGTATAGCCTCCTAAAATCGTTTCGGGTTCAAATGATTCCGACTGTTACGTGCTGAAAAAAGGAAATACATAATTGCCGAAATGGAAATTTTAATACAATAATTAGATTTTACTCGGTGTTTTATTTTCAACTGACCTTTTTTTTCGTGGGCTACTTATTTTTATTTTTGGTTCGCACCTATCGTGCAACATGGCGTCTCACCATTGGACGAGATGACATGTATGTGTGGCAAATAAAAACCTTATTGTCGTATCTTTTAGAATTTTCCACCAAAAATTAACCATATTAGGATCACTTGCATTTCGGATCACCTAATGTGCATCCATCTATCTGCTACGGCTGTTTGGTGTATAGACCTGTATTAACTAGAAAGTAGTAGTAGCCTAGTAGAAAACCATAAACTATATACATAGGTTATAGATAGCAGCAAAACAAATTGTAACATAGTGTAAGTGTAATCGTAAAATAGTGGTAATCATAAAAACTGTGGAAATAAAATGTTGTATCCTCGTGTACGAAATGCAATACGGATTGATTTTAATCAGTCGGTATTGATTTCGTGTAAGAAGATATATTCGCTAGAGATTATAAAAAAAAAAACTCTTATGAAAACCGTCCTCCTCTAAAGGATTTTCATAAGTAATAGTTTGGTGATTTAACAAAAAACAGAAAAATATTTTTTTAATTATACAGGGTACCCAAATTTCTTTTTCACATAAAAAAAAATATGTGAATTACCATTTATATGTAGACTATCGAGAGAGTCAATTAAATGCCTTATATATAAGAACAGCAGAAATAATGGTGTTAAGTTACATATTTTCTTCCGCATACCCGTTTCATTGATTAATAAAAGTTGTATGAAAGTCAGCCATTTGGTGATTTTAATTGCGGAATGAAACCCTTTTCCTGCGAGAGCAAAGTCATTCATCTATCTCGTTTTATTTGGAAGAACGGCAGCATTCGACAGCAGTGCGGGATACGTCCTTCTTGATCTCGCTCTCTCGATGTCATACGAGTATTGTCAGAAGAAATCAAGAAACGAACGTTAGTTTTCACTCTAAATTGCTATGCTAAATAATTTCAGTTCCGTTTACCTACTTTCAATTCTAATTCCAACAGATAAATCAAGAGTTGGAACTTTATTGACGTCGAACACATTAACATCGTTAAGGCCGTGACGCCGCCCGGCGGCGCGGTCGTCGCACCGCACCGAAAAATCGGCTCCGCACGAAATGTAAACCGGACCCCGGGGGCCCGCCCGCGCGCCCGCGGCGGCACCGGCGCACTCGAAAGTCAGCGCTTTCTAGGCCGCGTCGCGAAAATAACGCTCTTTCAATACTAATGACGTCTCTTTATTTACTACACACGCCGGTGGCGGAGGAAAGTGAGAGTCCGCGAGAAACGCCTTCTCGGAACCGCACGCTATTCAATCCCCAGCCTCGCGATTGCGTCACTCAAAATTACGCTAATTACGATAGATTCCTATTATAACTTTTTTTTATCGGTCTAATTGTTTACGTTTCTGCATGGTGATCGTAAAATATTACTATCATCTCCTATGTAAAAATTCTAACTGTACAGCCATTCGTTCACGCGCCTTACGATAGAAAACAGATTTGACGATTGCAAAAGCGATCTTAGGCACGTCGATCCTCGAGTAAGCAAAACTATCCTTTAAAAATCGTAAAATTATTTTAACAAACAACTACGGCACTCTGATATAATAATTATCTAAACGAACATCATTTTGATTTTTAGATCTAAATAATTATCAGGTAAACGATCATATCATCAATCTATGTAGTTTCTTTTCGTAAAGTTTTCCTTTTAACTTGACTTAAAGTTAAACAGTGACAAACGAAATCGACACTTATCATTCCAACATTCCATAAAATGGGAGTGGGACACTGATAGTGTCGTCTTAAAATAATCCACGGCACTTTTTAGGAAAAGTGTGTTTGTGTGAGGTCGCGCCCGAAGTCCATTCTTATCGTTTGTTTACTTTTCTTATCCACGCGGTTACCGGCGCTATCAGAGTCGCGCGTTACATACAGGTGTTTGGATGTCAAATAAACAATAATAATAAAAATGGACTTAACGAAAAAAAAAATTTACAGATAATTTATTATTTGTTAAATAATCACCACCTTACACTTAGTACGTTGTGGTATGTAACAACGGAGTGTAAAGTTATGTGAAATGTCAGTGTGCTTGAATATTTACACAATAAGGAAGAATTACTCCCAATATGCTAGAATTCATTTACAATTAGGTAGTTTAAATAATTTCCTAATTCCATTGCAACGTTTGTAAAACTGCATACTAGAAACAAACATTTTTGAAAATGCATTAAAATGGCGTCAATCGGCGTAACGAGTATGCATTTTTAGATGGATATCGATGGACCATATGGACGGACACATACAAAGATTAAAAAGGGAGAATTGCAGTGAATTGCGCTCACATCGCGCCTCGAGGTCTCCTCCTGGAGGCGCTTTCTCTCGCGGCCGCACCGCGCTACTTCCCTGGTCGTCGCTGAAGGTGAACCGCTGAAAGTCGTCCATCTCATGGTCAATGCAATGCAACGAAACCGTCACGAATTAGAAACATAGCAATTGTGACCCCGGATCCAGATATTTCGCTATTGGAATTGTTTTCAAATATCACTAATACACACCCCGAGCTGCAAAGTGGGTTAAACTGAACCTGACCATAGTCGAGTTAGATCCTTTTCTAAGCAATACAAAGTTTGGCCGGCTACTCCTTCAGTAGTATGCTGATTTTTATAAAAATAGACTAAACCAAACAAAACCAATCGATTACTTTGGTCGGAATCACACGAATCGAAATTCTGAAACTTTATAAGCTACATTAACAGTCGAAAGAACTTTTTCGTCTAGACTCTAGAATTGAATTCTAGAATTCTAGAATAGAATTGAAGAGTTTCTACCCTTAAATTAATGGGTAAATGGAGTGCCAAATGTTTTGTTCTAAAAATAACTACAAGCCTCGATAGTTTCATTTTTTTTTATTACTTCTATATTTGTTATTTTACTGATCTGCTTTTTTTCGACGGCCTGTGGGTCGAAAATATTCTCATGTGGGAGTGAAGAAAAAATGGAGAACTGCGATTAATAGGACTTTACTATTAATTTTAAGAGGTTATTTTTGGCACAGATTTTTCTAGAGTCGCCTAGTAACCAATTTTATGTATCAATACGTATATTAAATGTCGTTGATCGAGTAATGACTTTGATGATGAACCGCCAACATTAACACCCCTTCCTTCTCCAGTTCTCCCACTGGTATTTAATTCAGAAACCCGATCAGATGCTGAGCCGCAGCCTGGTCCATCGAAACGATTGAGGACGGAGTAGTTCTAATTTAGAAAATCACCGTGGATTATGCCTATTGGGGATACCACGTAAAAAAAAAACGCTCCTCTAGACTCTACCTCGTGGGTGGTGGGGAAGAGTCAATATTTAATTATAAATAATATTGCAAAATTTAGAATTAAAAAAATTATAATAATTAAGTAAAAAAAAAATAAATAAAACAATCAATAACTGATGACATATTATAGGTACACACGTATAATATAGGTATAGTTAAGAGTACTGAAAAATAGTACTCACTTCGGAGCGCTGTAAAACCTTAGCTATTGACTTAATGAAAAAATGATGCGAATGAAAGTTGTTCCTCAAAAAACGATCTACAAAAATGTTCAGATATCATTTTTTCGTAAAATGATAAAAAAAAAGTTAAATCGATAAATATAAATTTTTTTCTCGAATTTCTGAAGATTTTCGCTTATAACTTTTTTATTTATAGTTATACGACAAAAAGTTACTGGACCAAAGTTGTAGAGAATTTAATTTGTAACAAAAAATGTTAACAATTTTTTTTTATCAAATAAATAGTTTAAGAGATATATCGTAAATACCATTTCAACCCCTATTTTCAAGATGGCGGCCGTGGGACAAGGGTGGCGACCCCACAAACTTGTTTTTAGCTTTACACTGACCCCCCCCACACATCAAAAAAATAAAATTACGTCCTCTAAAAAACGCAACCCCAAATGTAACTTTTCAATGGACTAAAGAGTCGTTAAAAGAAAAGTTATGGAGCAATTGATCTTTGTTATTACTAAAATTGTGGTGGAAATCGATTTGCTTGTAAATTTGTCTTCTCGAGCTTGTCTTATTCACACAGAACAATTATTTATACAAAAATTTCTCATTTCGCTCGTACCACTAAAGCCTGGACGAAAAAGTCCTTTCGGCTACAATGTAACATGTAACGTTTCAGTATTCCGATTCGAGGGATTCTAATCAGCATTGTAATTCATCCGTTTCCCTAGGTTCGGTCTATTTCTATAAAAGTACACGTACTTCGGAAGGAATGGCTGGCTAAATTTTATATTGCTTGGTTAAAAAAGGATCTGAGTCAATTAGCGACTAATTGCAATGTAATAAATACCTTTCAGCGCGTTTAGGCTGTGAATGGGCGAACAGGTCCGATAAGCACAAGAACTTAAATAAACTGAATTTTCAGCCACTATAAATAAAACTTTCAATAGTTTGGGACAAAAGGCCTGATTAAACGGATTAGTTCTGAGAGTGTGAAACAAATTAACGTTCTACTTCGCCAATTGAAAAGTGCAAAGGAGAAACTTAGTCGAGCGAGAAATCGGTGGGATGCGACGTTTATTGTAACGAACCCGCGGGCCGCGGCGTGCGACCAAGAGAAACCGAAAGTAATGGCGTCGCGTGCAACCCACTTTCACTGGTTCGCTGCGCCCGCGCAGGTCGCCTGCACACCGCGCCTCGTACCCCCAGCGCCATACGTCGCGTTACATACCCGTAGTCCGGAGGCGCGTAGAAACTTACGACTACAGTCAATCATAATAATTACACACAACAATCTAATGTTTCGTCAAAACACAATAACGCGTCTTATATTTTTCTTTAATGTCTAATAATTACCGAATTCTATACGTGTTACATTTTATTTTAATATATTTTAAATGTACATGTTTTTTTAATTTTTCGTGATCAGTTATAGTCAATAAAATCCTCTTTTCTTTCATTATACTGTTAGCAACTGTCTGGTTTTAATGTTTATTAAGAACTGACGTTCTAGGAAAAAACAGTGAAAATTTTAAAAAAAACTGTATTCCGTCACTTTCTAATCATTTTTTATTGTTCAGTCAACGATGATATGGACCAAAGAATGAAAAATACCATTTAGCCCATAATTTCAGACTCAGTAGGTTAGCTTTCACCCGCCGCTTAACTATTTAGAATGAATTCCTTCATCGTTGACATCGAGCGATCTCTCTTTCAATCATGATACCGATTCTCGTCCTATCCTCCATTTCGAATTCACTACCTGTTCCGATCTCGGTCGCTTTTTTAACGCAATGTCCGTCCTCCTGTCGATTCCGGTCCCGGCGTCGTGCTCGATTTCGATTTCGACCTCACTCCCGATAGCAATTCCGGTCTCGCACTGCATCCAGATGCAGATCCAGCTCTCGGCTTCGACGCAGGCCCTATTTTCGGTTCTGTTACCGCTTCAGCTTTTGATTTAGATTCTTGTCGCGCTGCCGCGTACAATCTCGATGCGGTTTTAGCTCTCGATGCCGATACCGGTCCCGGTCTCTATACCAATCACGTTCTGTCAATTGTGTATTCAGTACTTTCACCCACATGGAATACTATTCTTATTTTATGTAGCGTTCTTGATTTCGGCATTCATCCTCGTGGGTGCAGCTACTGTTTTAATGTAGGTACAATACAATATATTTACCTATGGCTTCGTTACACCAAATCGTAAAGTTATCTTTCGCATTACACTCATATTATAAAATTGAAAGTATGGATATGTAGTAGTCTTTGCCCGCGGCTCCGCCCGCATACATATAAAATGATGAATTTTTTATAGGATTTGTGTAAAACCCGTCCTCTGTGAGCGTTTACGTCCCAAAAAAAAGTAACTATGCCAAGTTTCAAGTCAATCGGATCTATAGTTTCAGAGATTTCATAAAATGATGATTTTTTTTGATAGGATTTGCGTAAAATCCGTACTTTTAGTGAGAGTCTAGGTTCGGAAAAGTGTAACTATGCCGAATTTCATGTCAGTCGGACCTATATGTTTCGAAGATCTCGTGATGTGTCAGTCAGACGGTCAGTCACTGGTATTTTCTTATATGTGTATAGATTTATTACCACGTGGAATGCTGAAATGACTAAACAGATTGTGATGAAAGTTAGCGACAACACAAATAATAATACATAATATCATTCTATCTGATAATGGATTATATTATAATAACTCAAAGACGATTAAACTTTCTATTACTAGAATTTTTAATACTTAGTATAGTAGTTTTACAAATTACCCCCTACATACATAGAAACAAATGTCAGTGCTGTGTAATATTAGCATACATAGATATGAATTAGTGAAAAAGTAATGACGTTATGACGTCGGGAAATCGCAAGAATAAGAGATATAAATGATAAAACGGACAAGTGCGAGTTGGATTTGAGAATGAAGGTGTCTGTACTACTGTATAATATTGAACTCTACATATATTTTAAAATAATTAATGAAAAAAAAAGAACAGATATTAAAATTGAACAAAAAAACGCTGAAAAAAACAGTTTTTTTTCTATGGGGGTCCCTTTTAATATCAACTTTATTACATTTTTATTGTTTGTTTTTATAGCGACTATAGTAATACACACTGTGTGAACATTTCAAACGTTTACCTATTGCCGTTAATAAAATCGAGCAATAAACGCCACAAAACACTTTTATTGTATGGGGGCCTTCTTTGATTTTTAATTTAATTTATTTTTTATTATTTGTTGCTATGGCGGCAACATACATGCTTTGAAGATAACGGACAAACAGACGGACAGTGACTAAATTAAACTTTAATATTATCGTTTTTACAACTACAAAAAACAACGAAAATACATACACATTATTATTACCTAATTAAGAGTGAAGTCTTCAGTAAACGATTCTCATTAAAATATATCATTTCGTGCTAATTTGAATTAAATAATTTCTATAACAGTTATCTGAATTGCAAGTGATAATGACATTAAATGAATTAAACTTGATAAATGGTTTCAAGTATAGTTGTTGTCTGTAATTCGACGGTCATGTCCTTTAATAAACTAAAGCTCAAAGCTATTGCTAATGGATGAGGGAGATAGCAGTTTCTATGCTACTCTATAGTCTATCGAAAGGAGTGGGTTGTGCGCGCCGATGATTACTGCAATGATACATTGCATTTTTGCATGTGAGTTGTGCTGTTATTGGTGCATGGGCGAAATCCAAATTTGTCTTTAGAAAACTTTATTAAGCGTAAAATTGCTAAAACTAAAACAGATATTTTGTTTTTAGGAAAAGGGATGAAGAGAGATGGAGACTTAAATCAGATGGTATCTGGGTTCAATCTTAACCACGAGTCTTGACAGGAGGCGACAAACAAATTAAGTCAAATCAAGCCATGCGCACACGTTAAGAGCACGTTAAACCGTTGGTACCGGCTTAACGTGCTAATACATTATGCGACAATAAACGGGTATCGGCTCGAGGGAGGGGGGTAAAAATCTGATACCGCAACAAGCACAAAGTGTTGTTGACACAACGGCAACACGTTGACACGTTAACAATATCATGACCTAAATTATACTAAAAATGATTTAATTAGAGTGGGTAGGGAGATAACAAATTGTTCTATATTAACTCAATAAAAGTCATTAAAGGGAAGATTGCTTTGAATTTAAAAGATTGAGTAGTTAAAAGTATTCAAAAACAATTATCTATTCTTAAGGAAAGAACATTTTTTAATAGCTATTTTATTTATTTTTTTAACAGAAATACTACTGATTCTAGTTTATTACAATTAGTCTTTCGTGATTTGTATATGTAATTTATTTAACGCCAAAGTACGTTGAAGGAACTATTACATAACAATTAACAGACATGCTCTACTTATTAAATTGATGTGTTTAATTGAATTGTTTTCGTAACATGCTTTTAAATTAACTCGCTTCACCAATAAAAACCTGGTTAAATACGGAGTACAAATACTTATTCTACTATGTTTTGATTTCATCTTAAACTGGAACAGAAGCCGTAATGCAATTTTAGTTTCGTCCGAATCAATTACAGTCGGTCACCAATCGATTCTGATATGATCGAATGAACCTTTGCTGAGATCACAAGAAAGTTTAATCGGAGCGAATTAATAACGCAACGGCCCTGTTTAAAAGGGTAGCTTGTTTATTTATGTACAAGTACTCTGGCTACAAAAACAAATAAGGCACACTCGTACCGAGACGGCTGGGCGCGAAGCTGAACGAGCCCCGGCAGCTTAGGGCGGCGCGGGCGTGGGCCGCGGGCGCGGGGCGGCCGGCCATCGACCGCGGCCCTTGACTCGCCGGGTCAGCGACCGCGCGCCCCCCCCGCACGCCGCCCTCCGCGCTCCGGACCGGTCCGCTTCTCAATCCATTCACTAAAACTCATCATTACACACTGATCACTTTAGAGGTGTTATATTTGTTTTTAAGAAACATATAACAAGTCAGTGGTACTATAGTTTTAAATATAGATGTCGCTTAGTTTTTTTTTTTTATAGGATTTTAAGAGGTAAAAGAGCAAGCGAGCTACCGGAAAGTAGGTGATGACTGTCTATCATGGGCACTCCGAATTTTCATAGGCTATTCGTAGGAAAGTGGTTGTAGTTCGAGGCAACATACAGGCTTTATTTTTTCAAAAGCGGTTCACGGAAACTTAGTTCATTATTAAAAATAAATTCCATGCGTATGAAGTCGCTGGCACAACTGATAACACATATTATATATAAAAGTATAGGTGTAATGAGGCAATTAGGCTAAACATTTGATGCACTTACTTTCATCCCGTTGATATAGAAAATCGGGATATGATATTAAATTATGAAATCGCTTTTGAATTAATAATCGTAAACGATATAAAAAAAAGTCTTAAATTCACAATTCTAAAGTAAACTTTTGCCCACGGATTCGCTTGCATCCGTTTAGGGAAACCAACTCTGGGTACAGCAGCCGTGTCATGATAGTGTTTAGAACGAGCTATCATATTAAATGCATATACACAATTTTGTGTTTTTGCTATTCATTGCTAAGGAGTTCCCTCACCGGAATCCAACCCCGGATACAGCAGCCGTGTCATGGTGGCTAAAAGAGGCTATCACAATTAAAGCAGGCACACACAAAATTTTATGTTTGTGCTGTTCGTCGTTGACGAATTCCTTGGCCGGGAGCTAACTCTGGCCACAGCAGCCATGTCATGATAGTTTTTAGAACGGACTATTATAATTAGATCTAAATACGAAATTTCGTGTCTGTACTTATTCACTCTTAGAGTTCCGCTATCCTTTTTCTGATTCTACTATCAGATCATCTAGGTGGCACTAAATTATTATGTTGTCATCCGATGAAATCGAGAAATGGTCTAAAATTCACTTGCAAGATTTGATTACAGACATCGGTACAGGTGAAAGTAAGTTTGTAAAAGAAAAGCGACATCTATAATTTTTAGTTGATACCAAGATGAAATTGTGCTTATTGAATGCTATCTACTAACAATAATATTAACAGTTCTTATCATGGTAATTAAGTGCCACTGAAAGATAGTTCACTTTATAACCGTGGCATCATAATTCAATATAAACAATTTATTTTTATCCTTATAATGAAATTACTTGTAAATCATCATTAAAATTTTCTTGTTTCAAATAAATTTATCTATGGATAATAAATAGTATTTTCTTCAAACTTTTTTATTTTTCTGTACGATTTCTGAAAAAAGAAAATACTTATTTCATAGGTATTTCTTTTTTCTTCGGACCTGTCTACCATTTTTTCTCGGTGTACTACTTGATGTAGAAAGCTGAAATTCCTAACAGATATCGTTATTAATATCATATAATTACCTATTATATTTTATATATCATTGATATTTACGTTTAATAAAGTTATTGTAATTTTAACATATTAAAGGATACTGAAATTATTAGTCTATGACACAAATATGAAAAGAATAAGTATTAAAAGTTAATAAATAAAGAACTCTCGCACTATGAGTTGTGCAAAAACAATATTGGGCTCCGCCGTGTCATATCGTTGTTTGGCGAAATATATAGCTGAGTGGAAGTCAGAGTTATAATCAGGTTGAATATAACCAAAAAAAAACCCGTATGTGTGCACTTATATACGTAGGTAAGAAGTTATATTTCTTTGGTATAGCAAAACAAAAAAAAAATTGATTGAACCTGCCGGTCATCCCTAAAACTTCCCGCTATTATATTTATGAATGTGTTTTCAAGCTACTTGAGTTCAAAAAAATCTATAAGTTTTGACGTTTTCATTGAGTCGATTTTTGAAGCCCTTCGAGCTTAAAAACATAGTTTTAATACCCCTTAACCTCATCAATGGCATTTTTTTTTATGAAACTCTATTTTTAAAATTTAAAATTTTACGATTACAATATCTTTCGAACACATTGTCCAATTTCAATCCATTTTACGGTATTTAACGCAAGTTTTGGAGCACAAAAAGTTGACTGAATACCATATATCACCTTAACAAAATTTTGCAAGTAATTTCAAAAAAGCATTTTTTTACGAATTTTCATTAACGATAGAGTCTCTTGAGTTAATCAATCGATTTTGATGCGATCTGAATTGATCGGCGTTGTTTTTCGAAAATTGAGGTATAACTTTAAAAAATATGCAAAACGATTTTTTTTTGAAATTTTTTCTTCAACGAAATTTCTTGAACATATCAATGAATTTCTATGTGCTTTGCGGTAACCAATGCAACTTTATGGGGAGAAGAGCTAATTTGATTGTGGTATTGTTTAAACGTTATTTTTAAGAAACATTGTTATGAAAATTTTTTTTCTGAAATTTTTATAAATTTCAGAAATGTGACCTACCATGAGATTCGGGCATCCTTAGGCATAGACATGAGTCAAATACAATCCATTCTATACATACATTTGAGTGTGAAAAATCTGTGCTCGGCGGTGGATCCCACATAATTTGATTGAGGCTCCAAAAACGGACCGCGTCACTTGGTGCAACGCCATGCTTACCCGATTCAAAGAGGCGACGTCAAATTTGGTGTGGGACATAGTAACAGGTGGATTTATTGCTACGACCCCAAAACAAAGCAATAATGAATGGGTCTATTGAGATGAGACGAAACCAACCAAAGAGCCGCGCGAGCGAAGTGCCTCTAAGCGGACGATTGCTTCTTTTAATAAAACTGGACACACGTGGGTACTGACTTTAGAGAATTCTCTTTCCGTGGATAGTGATTGGTACACGATTATTTGTTTGCCGGAAGTTATTGACGAATTCCGTAAAAACAATCGTGAACGTCGTATCATCTTGCACTACGACAATATTACTTCTCATACGGCCAAAGAAACAAATAAATTTTGTCAAAACAAACAAAGGAGAAAAACGTTGAATTTATGAGAAACCCTGCATATAGTCTCAACTTAGCATCTTATGACTTTTCTTGCTCCAAAAATTAAGAACCAATTATGCGATCAAAAATTTTTATCATCAGAAAAAGCTGTCGAAGAGTAAGAAAAACATATTTCCGAGGTCACAAGAGAGAAGTGACATAAATGTTGTCAAAATTGGTTAATTTCTATGAAAAAGTGCATTTATGCTAACGGAGAATATTTTGAGTAACAACAAATTCATTTTTTATCATTCAAAGTAATTTTTCTTATTCATTATAGAAATTTTCAGTGCGCCTTAAGTATCTATTTACATAACCATAACAGGAGCTGAAGATAGCACATAGAAACCACACACGATCTACCATACAACTTACTGACGAACGAACTAATTTACTGACATTGACTCTAATCGGCTGACACCTTTATCGCAATTCAGATAATTTTCTGAAAATACAAAATTTTGTTCCCGGGAGTGGTAGAAAATATCTTCAAAGTATTTGTTGAACGTATTTGCCACAGAGACGTTTATTTATACCTTGTCTCCTACGCATTATATTTCAATCACGCATTGTTGAATCGCGACGCCTGCGCCGCTTCACAAATGAAAATAAGATAATTGAATCACGCTGTATTTAAATTGAAATTTAAATAAGAGCGGTCGCTTAGGAACCTAAAATTGTAGTTATAATATTTATCTCTATATGAGTCAATCTTATGGTATTGTTATCGCACAGCCAAGATAGTTTTATTTTCAGTAACAATCAATTTGTGTATGCTGTTGTCGACTGGCAATATTTCGGGAGTGTATTTTTAAAACCGAACGTTTTAAAAGCATACTCCCGAAAGTATACTTTATTAGTAGCTGTAATTTGACATAATATTTTAAATTAAAATGTATGTGTTAAATTGGAAGTAGTTTTAGTACAGCCCTCATTGACGTAACGAACGGATTAATTGACCATTTTTAGGGTTCCGAGTCAAAATGACAATAACGGAACCCTTATAGTCCTGTTATGTCCGTCCGTATGTTACAAGCATTTTACTCAATAAATAGAAGACTTATATTGATGAAATTTATAGTGTAGGTGTCTTGTATAAGCCGCTACTTAATTTCAATATTTATAGGCGGGGGAGGAGCCGGGACGGGTACCCAATATATGTAACAGAAGCCGAAAAAAATTTTTTAAGCATTTTTTTTTTGGTTTCGTGAATAATTTTGGAAATAACCGCTTTGAAATTAGCAGAAATTCTGTCCTTCTCTCTATTTTTGACACCGTAAATCCAAAAAATATGATGAAATGACGAAGGTTATTTTGACGAAGGTTATTACTTTCAAGGAAAATTATTTTGAACATGATCGAATGTACTGTTTTAGAGTTAATGCCGAAAAACTGCTCTTCTCAATAAATGGACGTAAGTGCCATGAAGATACGCTCTTTTGCTGATGCACTTTAGTTTACACTAGTTTAATAGTAATAGTCTCCATACCTACTTGTTTTTTTTTTAGTTATAGGCAATTAAAGTGCTTGTAACTATTCTGTGCGGGAAACATGGAAAAATGTAACATGCTTTTTTCATCTGTAGTACATTTCTTGATAATAATAGCTTCGGAACCTTATTATGAGTATTGTCCAATATGCTCTTGAACAGTTTTTTTTTCATCTATAGTGCATTTTTTATAGTAACGGCTTCGGAACCCTACAGTGACCATGATCCGATATGCTCTTGGCTGGTTTTTATTGTTTAATTTGTGCAATAAAAACTAGTTATTCTGTGCACTTTCTTTTAGTACATAGGAAATTTATTAATTTGCTTATACGTGCTGAAAGTTAAATAATGGATGAACGATCCAGGCAAAGCTCTCTGAATAAACTAGTTAGTAGCGGACTTGTACGAACTGGGCATCTTGACAGGGACTAAATACACAGGCGAATCATTATTATCGGTTAAATACATAGTTATGATGTATCTCTCGTTTAATCTATAACAGTGCGTGTGATCGTCAAACGGTTGATTGATGGATGAAACCTGATTGATGGTAGCCACAGTTAGCGCGTTTGGCGCGGCGCGCACGTATCGCCGGGTCGTCCGCGCCGTGACCGTGGCGGGCCGGTCGTCGACCCGCGCGTGCGCCGCGACCGGCCCGTGACCGCCACCGTTTATAAACGACATAAGGACGGGTAAAATTTCCTTAAACGATGCACCGTGTTGACCCTGAATGGAATTACAATAAAATTAATTGCTGGAGTCATGTATATGTTATACATATATTTAGTTTTATACGGTATTTTTTTACCGAACATATTCTCATTGCTCTTAGTAGTACTTGCTGTTTTATAAAACACTCACTTCCCACATAGAAGAACACTTTTTCTAGTAAGATTCGCTATCAAATTGTATTTCATATCTCAAACATATACGTCCCTTTCAGTTTATTTCGTTATGCATTTTTTTACTATACCTACCCGCCATTAAATATTCAGAAAATCCAATGACAAATCTGATATTTATATCAGCGTGGACAACATATTCAGAACATGATAACGCCCACTGTCTACCCTTATTTGGTATGATTGCGTAATGAAACTGTAACAAAAAAAGATGAAAGTGGGCGGTGGAATATCCATTGTAAAAATCCCATATACATTTCCATTACATTTTGGAAGCAAATTGACACTATGTTAATTTAAAAAAAATACCGTCATGAACATAGTCTATCGTAACCTAAAAGCCAGTCTACTGAGTAAAGAAGCTTCGTATCAACAGGATCTTATACCTTTTGGACGACAAGAAAAAATATGTACTTTCTATTATTTTAACTGTTCAGGGTCCGCGTGAGTCGCGTAGGAATTTAGCTCTGGCAAGTTCGAAAAAAAGGGCGGATGTATGATCCACTAGAAACATGTGAAGGATGTCGGTTCCTATTGTGTCACTTGTCATGCATATGCTTGTAATACACGATCTGCACACGCGCGCTCTCCCGAACGCATACACGAATTCCTTCATCGTTTTTTTCGATCGATGTCGTTTTCAGTCCTGTGATCCCAATTTTAATTTCGATTTCCCTGTCGGGTCCGATCGCCGTCCTGCTCCCCCGAATTTGTTGACGCCCAAACTCAAAACGCACGTTGAAATTTTTAAAACTCCGCAGGGCTGTCAACCACTAAATATCATAGTTTATTATTGTCGTTCAGTCATATCATGGCGCTTGTTCGTAGAGCGCCATCTAGTGACAAGCGGAAGAACACATGTAAACTACTAATTCAAAATTTCTATAATAGTGTAAATTCAATAATACGTACTGTCTAATTGTGTTTATGCTTTGTGTTAAATAGCATTACTTTATGGTTGATACGCCACGAATCTTTATATTATTATCATTTTTTTTTTATATATAACAAAAAACTCTTTTAATATTTACGCAATGGCTTGTATTAATAATTAGAAAAGTTTAAAAAAAAAAAACGAAAGATATCATGGAACACTCGATAGAAATAACGTTGCTTTCGCTATATATAACATATTTTAAATAAAAATCAAAATAAAAGAATGATAATAATATTGTATTTCATATATATTTAACTTCCAGCTATGGACATTGGTAAGTTATTGTTTTCAGTTCGATTTTCGAAAATCGACTTTTCACCAGATCTTTATATTTTAGGGTCCTAGGAATCTATTTCGACCTTTTTCCAAGTGATGCCTATGTGCGCGTGCGTGCGTGCGTGTATGTATGTATGTATGTGTATGCGTGCGTGTGTGTGTGTGTGTGTGTGTGTGTGTGTGTGTGTGTGTGTGTGTGTGTTTGTGTGTGTGTGTAGAGATTTTAGTCAAATCCAAATTTCTCGTGTAATGCGAGATGCACATTGCTGGACTGACCATCGACTAATAATCATTAGGTTGCGACTACGCCTCTATCGACCTCGAAGAACCTAAACAAAGAAGCCTGTGTTTATAAATTGAAAAACTCACTGATTTCGAGATAAGGGAGAGCTATGCTAATACGATAATTCAAAAGCTGCTGCCACTTAACAATAAGAGTGAAAATGTTGATGCTTGTTGGGGGAAATTGTTTCTCATCATCTATAGACACTGCCATACTTCTATTAAGTCTGAAAGACCCGCGTGATAAATATTAGTTAACACGGGAATAACGGCATCGTTGCGACAGCAATGGGCAGACATTAAAACCTATTACGACAGCAGGATCAGTTTGCTATAGGCGTTGCTGTGATCAAATTAAGTGTAGTGGAATTATAATACATAAGCTGTCTCTACAAACTAAAGGCAAATGGTGATGAGATAAGGCTTGTCACATGCAGTGGCTCAGAGACTCAAACTAGCTTGGAGAGTTTTATTCTGAAGTTCATAAACTGATTGGTATCATCTATTGGGTAAGTGCGCCTCTAAATTTGGAAAATGGTGAATGTCTCTTCACAAATAAGAAGGCTATACTGAAGCTTTGGGCAGAACACTTCAACACTGCTAAATATGGGCCAATTAGCTGAACTGCAACATATCAGCTTGATGACTCAGCTTGCTCCCGCCATCAAGCTAGACATATCTTTGACGCGCGATGAAGTTGTCACAGCTATCAGAAATTAACAGAACCAAGAGGCAGTTTGTATTGATTTTGAGAATTGTCGAAGTACGATGGTAAGAAGTGGGATTCACTAGTGTGGGAACTTTTTGTTCGTATGTGGGACGAGGAGCGAGTTCCAGAAAATTTTAAAATGTCTTGCATGATTTCTATATGCAAGCATAAAGATGACCGTTCAAACTGCGATTCCTATCAGGTATGTCATTATTGTCAGCTCCTGGAAAGGTTTTTGCCAGAGTATTGCTGAACCCCCTTAAAACAGTATGTGAAAACATACTACCTGATTTGACTTCCAACCTGACCGAGGCAAATGTGAGGAAATATTTTTCTGTATACCAACTACAAGGAAGAAGTAAAGAATAGAGTCGTCACCTGTACCTGCTATGCTTTACTGACTTAAAAAAAACTTTCGATTGTCACGTAAAGCCCTCTTGATAGTAGGGTAGAAACCGGGGTGCTCGGCAAAGTTTGTGAGGCTTTTAAAACTCTTGCATGACGACATGCGGTGCTGCGTTGCTATGAACTGAGACCAGCGAAGGTTATTATCATGTACCTGTGGCATGAAACAAGTATATCCGGGCAGATTTTTTTTAATTTGGCCAGATTTAGAGCGAGTACCAGTGTCGTAGACAATGATCTCATAGATCTTGTATGCCGATGACTTGTAATTTTTAACGGAATTCTCAAAAGGACTCCAGCACCTGATATCATGGTTTCACCGAAGTTGCTGCAAGTTTAGGCTGAAGATCAGTGCCAAAAAACGGAGGTAATGTCATTAGATATGTACCAGTCATGAGGTACTTTCATTAAGGCTTGGTGAGAATGTGCTAAAGCATGGTGATAAATTCCGTTATCTGAGAAATATTCTAACATCAAATATCATCACAACACCATCAACGATCTTCACGCCAAGATGAACAGCAGGAATAGTGTTGCTACCGCAGCATCTGGAAAGCTTAATTCTAGTATCTTCTGTTCACAAGATTCGAAACTGGCCACCAATATTTCCTTATATATTGCCATAGTGCTGCCAAACCTTTTAGATTCCTCAGAGACATGAGTACGTACCGTCGTCACATAAGCATGTTGGACCGGTTCCACCTTAAATGCTACCGAAGCGTTATGTAGTTCCAATGGTTCGGCCGTATAAGTAATACGGTAGTTCTGGGATGGGCTAATGTTAAAGGCATTGAATCGCACTTGATGCGCCAACAAATTCGGTGGAACGGGCATGTCTCTCGGATGTTGGAGGAGCAAGTGGCGAAGCGCATCTATTATTTTGACTTGAAAGAAGGCAAACAAAAACTAGGCGGTCAACTATTCAGATATAAAGATGTTCAGAAGCAGCATATGGAAATATGCCGATATTGAGCCGTCAAAATGAGAAGTATTGGCAGCACAGCATCTCGAATGGCGCAGACTTACTGTATAAGTATGTCTTTCGTCTCGTCTGTACAAGAGTATGCGACTTTAAGAAACAACGTAAAGCTGACCTCGATGCAAACGCGATGATTTTGAATCCCGTTCACATGCCGCTGTCCAATATAATTACGTAGACGGTATGTTCATGGGCGTTCAGTGCCTTCGGGAGTTTACGCACAAGATCGGCTACACTAGTTATCTTTGTGAGCACCAGCATTGAAATGATTAAGAGTTGAAGTGATCACCATGACGGAAATCGGTCGGATAGAGATATACTTGAGTATTCAATGAACAGACGTCCTTTTATAATATACTAACCTTATACTTATTGTATCGTTGCATGTAAAGCGTTTGACAGTTTTCCAAACCATAACCTCAGGTATGTCAATTTTGAAAAGATTCCCAGCAAATTATATTTACAAGGTGCTTAATGGCCACCACTAATTACCTTGCTTTGCTTAGCATAACTTTTAAATAAATTTTAATTCGTAACGTAGGCTTAACACAATTTTCCACATATTTTAAAGTTATCTATTACGAGGTGACAAATTTGGTCTGGAGGTCGTGACGACGTGGTTATTATGGGTTATTTTGTTATTATGACGAAGGGGGTTATTATGGGGTTATTATTATTATAAAGATTTCCCCGCCCATCCTCACTCAGAGAACGTCGAACCGTTTCAGCTTCATTATTTCTTTGACGTCATCGATTCATCGTCAATTTCTTTGCATCCATTCAGAGTTCAAAGCGTGTCCCTTCAATCCACGTTTTCGCAAAACTATATGTGAACTAAGCGCGACGGGTATCGAGCTTCTCCATCATTATCAGTCTGCGCCTTCTTGTTCTTTATTGCGGACATTTTTCCCCAATTTATGGTAGAGCTGTTCAAAAAAATTCTTGCAATAATAATGTCTTGATTCTTCAGCTCATTATTGATTGTAAGGAGGACTGGAGGGTGCGGTCATGGCCGAAGGAAAAACGGATAATATAGACAAATCTTTTTAATGAGTATAACAATTCTTAATAATTAATTAATACTATTACATATAATTTTGATGTAAATGTTTCATGTCTGAATCAGAGCTAATAAACATGGTAAAGTACAAAGTAATTATTGCTTTAAAACAAAGTGTCGAGAATGTCAAAGAACCCTTGTTTACAAGAATATGTTATGCTGAGAAGCCGCAAAACCACGTCTTGGTGAAATGAAACAGAATATTAAATTAAATTGTTCACATTACGTCGACCTCTAGGCATAAAAGAGTAATATTAGTCTCATTTTGACGATTGGTTAATGTGCCTTAATTGAAAAGGCTATCATTTAATGTAAAAAATAATATACTTTTACTAGATAATTTAAACCCATTCTTGCTTAGATATTTTAAAATAATGTTACGCATCGCCATCTACCAGATTTATGCAGAACCATAATGCGATAACGTGCTTTGTAAATAATCTTTGAAAAATGATATTTATCTCCATAATATAATATTATGATCAATAAAATGTTATTATAAAAAAGTTCACGATTCACGAATTTAAAGAGGTAAGAACTCTGGGAATCAGTCGTTCTTGCACCAAGTGAAGCAGCCTTGGTTATTGAATCGATAAATATAATCAGCTACCGACTTAAATGAAGACAAAATAAATACCGAAGCATACGGTCGTCACCTCGGGACTATTTCCGTGCCGATCGTTTTTAGTCGAAACGATCACGAGAGAGGCGACGAAAAGGTTAATCGCGATCCACCTGAAGATAACTGTCCGCGCGTTGGCGCAGCACCGCGGCGCGGGCTTTACGGCGCGCGCGGCCGTGAGCGCGGCCGCTCACCCGCGCCGTAAACTCGTGCAGTTTACGCGGCGCGGGCGGCCGTCTCCCGCGCTGATGGACGGCGCGGCTTCTGACGTGACAATAAGACGTTCCTAACGCCCGCACACGCTAATAAATTCCTTTTAAATGCGCCGCATCCCGTGATTAAGACACGTATTATCGTCTCGTTGTGATAGTCTCTTTTTTCGCGCACTGAAAATACGATTAGCATAATTTGCATTCGCGTTGTCTTCGTTTACGATGTTAAAAATCTAGACAAAACAACCACCCGAATACTTAACATATACAGAGTTGTATTTTTATTGGAAAGGAACGGAACTGTTATGAGATTACACACGCATCTTTTCACCTGTTTGCCAAGAGTATTGATTTTAAAAACCGTTGGAAATATGGACTTGTAATTGTATATAGTTATATAACACGTTCACATATGATCAGATGTTAATAACGCAGAAATAATCAGAACCAAAGAACAGGGGGCTCAATAAGTAAAATCGAAATATAATATATAAAAATAGGTTTTGTGGGGTTTCACGTGAAAGAGCTCAATATATTTTTAAATATGTTTTTGACGTGATAACATCTTATGAGAGAGGCACGATCGGCCTAAGCGTTCGGCTTGTGACACATCTATCTCTTTACTGTATAATTTAGGTAGGAAAATATTTGAATTAACGAGTGCAAATAAATGTTAATTTATCGAAAACTTTATCATTTTTAATTAGCTCCTTTGTATTATACAAAATAATGATAATTCAGTGTTAATAATTCAATTCAATTCATAAAAGAATGCAATTTTTCGTCAACGTTTTCTTATAACGTTATCACGCAAAATTATCGTCCGTAAACCGACTTTATAGACAACCAATTTTTTTGTAATACCTAATTGATCAACGTACATTAATAGAGATGAATATTGTACTACATGTTGTACCACAAACACGTATAGCTAAGATTCACGATTACTCAACAATATACCAATCTTTCACTGTGGTCATTGTAAAAACATTTAGATTTTCTTATATTTCTTCTTCACAGGTGTCTGTATATATAAAAAAGATTAGTTTCTCTAAAATTATGGTTAGGGAACGTTGGGTATTACCACAAAATGCATTACAGTAATGGATATTATTTAATTGAATTAAAAATTAGAAAGGAATGTTTGAAATAATATACCCGTTCGTTGATGCCGACCATTGCATGTACAACGCTGGATCTGCGATGTCAAACTAACAGTAGCCCGCGACTTTTACCAGAAGATCAGTCCACACGGTGGGAAAACACAACGACACCCAGTTCGTCGTTGCCACTCACGAACCTTCCTTCTCTAGCGGCTCTCGGTTCTACGAACGATGTGACTATTCATCGCCACATCGACTTACTGATTTTGTCAACTATGTCAGTTACTCGCTTATCCAGTGTTTTTTCTAGTTTCTAATTTAACTCGCAATAAACATCTCGAGCATAGCTCTTTCACAAAACCAATAGTAAGCGATCACATTTAACATCCGAAATCATCATCGGCAATAGGTACTGTTTAAAGACTTTCGGGTGCACTGAAGTATGTTGGGCTCAAAACGAAGTGTCGCCTCTTTATCGAGGTCGGAGCCTCTTAAGTAGGACTACGACTAATGAACTGGCCAGTGCATCCCAAATTGAATTTTTCTGCAACAACGATTGGAGATTTTGTAGGTTATTCGGGGGCTTTGTTAGATAAAACTAAATAAAGTTTATGTTCATTTTTATATATTTTCTATTATTAGAGAGGTGCACTTAACTACGCGTGGAACTCGTACGGAGTTGAAACACTGACTAAACGCATATTCCTCTATGACTCTATGTGACGAATCATTACGTTTATGTACTACACTCCGATGAAGGAACAAAGAGACCTTGTCACAACGTGTACATAGATTTATATTTTGTTGTAGTCCAATAGATTTCTCCTTTACCATTGGATAGGGGACATCATGAGTATTTGACATAGTTTTTATTATATCCGTCTTAATTTTTAGACCAACTGCTTGAGATACACTACTAAAGGCCCCGAGGATGCCGAGGTTGTGTCAAGGACAAGGGTGTGTAATATATTCGCCATTAATTAATCGAATCGAATCCTTTCTAATTTGAAAGCTCGTAAACGTCTTCTTACGCTACGACGGAGCTTTTCAGAAATATGACATCTCTCATCAAACAAATCGATTTCGTGTATGTTTCATGCTTTTATTATATCTCGGATTGACTTCGTTGGTGGCTTTCCTGTGTAAAAATGTCGCAGCACTTCGAAGTGGTGATGATGGATAAAATCAAATTCCGTTTCGTATTCAAATGTCCTTTTGACTGCGTTGAACTCGCGCGCATATACGACGCGCACGTCGCCTTAACCCGTCAAGCGGCGTAATCAGAAGCATCTATTGTTGTTAGATAATGTTTCTGCGCGTTTAGGAAATTATAAAAACCACTTATGCTAGTTAAATGCTTCGAATAATTATTTGTGCTCGTTTTTGATAAACCACAAATATAACTATGCAATCCTATAAAAATATTGATATCCTAAGTGAACAGATATTTGTTCATATAATTTTTGAAATTAAATGGGTTACGCGCTTGGTGGTAATGCAATGACATCGCGATTAGACTCAAACTTTTGTTGGAATGGGAGTTTTTATTCTATCGTGAAAACGGTATTGTGTAAGTTTGAAACTTGACGTAGTAATAAATTATAAAATAAAACAACAAATTGTAAAAGGGACCAAGTATGAGCGCGGTAAACTCGAACTGATTGTAAGAAAGCATATTTCTTTGCTAAATACATAATATAAAGATATTGTTTGGTGGCACGGAACCTCGATGCACGAATTTCATTCGCGTTTGATTGGTTGTTTTCGAATAGTGTCGCATTACTTACTTCTATATAGATAGCATAAAAGATAAAAATCTTTATGCAAAGAAAGAATCTTTGAATAACATGAATTATATACAAAGCAAGAACACAATAAAATAATGCAAATATTAAACATTTTCCACTAGTATTTTATATGAAAACATGATCTTGTTGAATAATTTGATTTCTTTTGGAGTCGGCGCCATTGCATTGTCGTAAAAACATCGCTACCGAAATAATTTAGAAGCGACACATCTATCGCCGATTTTTTCTATACACGTCTGAACACATAGTATATAAGCTAATTTATATATTTGTTTATGAATCCATTGTGAATGATTCCTTTTGCGTCGGATTCAGTATAGCTCCATGGTGGTTTCAATTTAATTTCATTGGTATTGAACCCTGGACTTCGAAGATATTCCAGAAAATTCCCCAAAATCGAATAGAAAATCTAAAGCTTCTGAGATATTTTAAATTTATGACGATCCCAATACGAAATAAGTACCTAATTGTGGCCATGGATGAGCTGAACTGAATCGGACATGGAGTATGAAGGCATACGACGGACCTCCTTAACGGCAAACAGTATGAATGTGTGATACTGTATAAAATACATATTATATCAATCATAGAAGTGACATTGTTCACAGTAAGATTATACAATAACCTATAGAGGTAACTATAGAACCATTCTATGAAACTAAACCGCAACATATCGGGACTAGCTTTAGGTGCCTTTAGCGATAAAAGCATGCGTACGGTGAATTGGTTTATTGTATAACTTCTATTTATAACTATTGTAAAAAGATAAGGGAAATTTGTCGCAGTTCACTTGATGCAGTTTTTTAGCACAAAATATTTTATAGAGGGCCAAAAATCAATTGAATTGAAATTCTCACAGTTATCTTAAAAAAGGTTTTATAGAATATTTTAAACTGCAATATTTTTTGAACATGTCGTTTGATTTTCTTACACTTGGCTGCATTCGAGGCGATTTTTTAAATACACAAACTTTTGTATTGGGTTAAAAATCGATTGGATGGAAATTCTCCAAATTATCATAAAATAAACGTATTTTTTTTTTAATTTTTACGTATCGTTTGGTGGATCTTCTTCTGTAATTAGTCACGAGGATTTCGTGGGACCTCAAAACGTCGAGATATGATGATAATGTGATTTTTCAAAATCGAACCTAAACCAAGAATTTTCCCATTTCTTCGAAATCTTAGATTTTCAGAGCGGGAGGTTAAAAAAACACCTTCAAGAATCTCAATATAGTTGAAATATTTGTTGTTTTTGGAATCGGTGCCAGCAAAACGAAGAATACAACAATTAACAAGAGATAACCAAACTCTACAAATTAAATTGTCAACAAAGTAGTGCGTCAAAAATGATAATTAACCGTGTACTAATAATTTACATGAATAATTACATCAAACATTTACTTCATTTTTGAGGTTTTACAATATTATATACAGATTTTCTTAAAATGATTTGCATTTTTTACTGTAAACTGTTCTTTCACATTCTAACGAATCATTCGCATATTTCGTTACTTAAATTATATGAGTACATAAAAAATAATAGAAATGCAACAGTTTTATTTTTATTTATAATGAAGGTTTGTATAAAGCACGTGTTTCTTAGAATATGATTCAATTCTTCGTAAATCCATTCTTCGTGTACTTGCACTTTACTTGTGCAAATATTCAGTTTTTGGGGAAGTCCGCTATCAGCTGGTCACGTCTGTTATTGCAAATATTATGAATAAAAGTACAATTTTATCAGCATTCGAAATATATAAACCGGCTTTGTCGAGTGCATCACAAACAAAGGGCCGTTCATTACTTTCCCGGAACGAAATGTGTGCAAGTTATCAAAGACAACCCGGTGTTTGTTTGCTCTCTGGCGCCACTCCGGAACAATACCGGCACTGTGCTTTGTGCCGCGACCGATAGGCACCTAAGCGTCAATATGAAGCATATTTCCTAGTAGTACGTACACAAATGCTTATCGCGCGCCCTTATCGTCCCCCTTTGTTAGGGAATGTTTTGTTGAAAATTTGATCATACATGGATTCCAGTTACACGATCGGATCGGCCTTCGCCCCGCTATCTGACCGCGTGCGTTTCAACAATATTGTGCATCGAATTCTTTTTATTATGTCATTAGGTGTACTTTTTAACTCATTTTATGTAGTGGGAATGGACAGAGTAGGTAGTGCATTAAGGACTGGCCCTTCGTATCCTACAACTCATTATTACATTTACAACCGATGTTAATTTTCATTTAGGTACCCACGTTAGACTTGTTAATCTACATTAAAAAAACTTCTTTTATATTCACATTGAAAATAACATTCGCTGAAGTTATAGACCTACAACTTTAAACTCATATTTTATATGAAGTCCAGGTTCCACTCTCGACTTATTCCACGTGACCATAGAATGCATTCCTTTATCTTTATATCGAGCAATCTTTTTGTCAATTAATACTTTCGATGTCGATCCTACTCCCGATTTTAGTTCCGATGTCGGTTCCAATTCAGGTCTCGTTCTCGATTTTATGACGATGAATATCGATTTCGTTCTCAATTCATGCCGATCAGTGTCAGTTTCGTTTTCGATTCATGCCGATCAATTCCAGTTTCGTTCTCAATTCATGCCGACCAATGCTCGTTTCTTTCTCAATTCATGCCGATCAATGCCGGTTTCGTTTTCGATTCGTGCCAATCAATTCCAGTTTCATTCTCAATTCATGCCGACTAATGCTCGTTTCATGCTCAATTCATGCCGATCAACGCCGGTTTCGTTTTCAATTCATGCCGATCAATGCCGGTTTTGTTTTAAATTCATGCCGATAAATTCCAGTTCCGTTCTCAATTCATGCCGACCAATGCTCGTTTCGTTCTCAATTCATGCCGATCAATGCCGGTTTCGTTTTCTATTCATGCCGATCAATTCCAGTTTCATTCTCAATTCATGCCGACTAATGCTCATTTCATTCTCAATTCATGCCGATCAATGCCGATTTCATTTTCAATTCATGCCGATCAACGCCTGTTTCGTTCTCAATTCATGCTCATCAATGTCGGTTTCATTCTTAATTCATGCCGATAAATGCCAGTTTCATTCTCAATTCATCCGATTAATGCCGGTTTCGTTCTCAATTTCGATCGTTATCTCGCTCTCGATTCCGATATTGATTCGTCTATATATTTATAGGTCTCCAATATAAATATAACCTGACTTCAAAAATGACGGAACTCCTATACAAATTTCTACCCTCCAATTCATCCCTTTACAGATTAAATTTCCAAAAACACTATAACGCGATTTCGTTATTTATAGCAATACGACTCCAATATATCATTGGTATTTGATTGTATCACTGAAATTATGAACATTAAAAATCTCTCATCACAAAATTCTTTCATTTGATAGGTCACATGTTGCATGAACGTTTACATTTTCATCTGTTACCGTGTAGTTTTTAAGGTACATTTATCACATTTGGACAAAATAACAGGAGTTCTTAGTCGCGTCTTAAAATTTCGCATCATAGTTTTGTGATGTGGCATTAAATCAAATAATGACGAATGTGACTTGTATAATACTCTAAACAACAAAAAAGACATTCCACCATTATATTGAGTTTCGTCTACAATGAAGGATTTTCATTCATAAATTCTGAAAATCCACAAATTTATGTACAATTTTTTTTTTATAATTACCCGGTGACAAAAAAAATATACATGTATTTGATAAAATATTTCAATTTATTTTATTTTCTTAGTTTGGCATGCCTCTACCATTATATAGGTTACAAAAATTCTCGAGTAAAACGTTAAAAGTAAAAGACGAAATTCTAACTACGGATTAGAAACTAAAAAGTGAATCAACATTCTGGGTATTTCGTTAACAGGTATTTGTTTAATGAAACTGTAGGTAGTCTTCAATTTTGGAATATAAATTAATGAATAATACATAAATAAATATCTGACGGATCACAAATTAACACTACATACAGTTACATAGTTCAGTAATCATTACCTTTCAGCAAAACAACTAGCTTGTTCATGTTTTTCTTGTTGTTCATTCCATAACTTTCATATATATTCGTCCAATAACTTCGTCAAAAAATTGGCTATGACGGACAAATAGACAGGCCCACAAACGGACAAATACGAATGTGATTTTGTAAGGATTCCATTTTTTTAATAGGATGTACGGAACTCCAAAATTATTTTAAATATCAATAAATCTTCAATTGTTTTTCAGTTTATAATAAAGAACGTATGTACTGAAAAATATGGATACATTTTCATGTTTTTTTACAAAATCCTGTTGTTGAAGTTGAGTGTCAACATACCGAAAGATTCAATCTACCGATCGTCTATAGAGCAAAGTAAAACTAACTTGTAGAAAAAAAGCTTGGGCTGCTCAATGGAGAATGACAGTACATCAAACCGGATCGTCGCCTCACACTTCATACGACGTCGGCGACCCTCTGATATCCGACCAGCTCTATCCGTTGGCCTTGCGAAAAGATGTGGTATCTTCGTGCATAATTTATCGCAAGTACTGTAAGGAGTGCTCTGAAGAGTTTTAAAGAACTGTACAACCTTATTCCTGCCGCTGGATTCCGTCAGCTTTCTGTTCGCCGAACATACCATCGTCACCGTCTCGTTGGCCGGAGTACTACCTCCGTATGTTTCGTGCACAATTTTCTGCCACGTACGGTAAAACATTAGGATAATCTATCATCGGCGGTATTCCTAATGAACTAAAACAAGGAGGCTTTCAAAACAAAAGCGTATTTCTCTTTATTTACATGTGGTGTAGCCAAGTTGTGGTCAACTTTGATGCAGGACGAAATGGACACGTTAACCGGTGAGATATCACTCGTTGAGAATACAGATGTGAAGTAACAGCTTCCTCTGTCCCATTTCCTCCGGTTGGTGAGAATTCTGGTGGCTCATTTCCTCCTTCATCACCACAGTTCCCCTCCATCGGACATCCTATTCCTACTCAAGAGGCCAACAACACACCAATGACTCCTCTAAGTTTGAAGTTCACGGGTTACGTTGATTCTTTGATCGGATATCTCACACTTATTTACTCTTTACTATATACAGGTAAAAAACTTCTTTTCGTCGAAGAGGACGTAACAATGAGAGTAACTGAATATAATTGATATTAAATTATACACATTGTTATATTGACTTCGACGATAGGCACGTCAGTAAATACAAATGTAGACGCTGTTTAAAGGTTTGTGCATTCAAAAGGACTTTAATTTGTTTCTTGTAACATTTGAATAAGTATATTTTGATATTAATTATTATTAAACCTTTAAAATAATTATTATTAAAATAAAATAAAAATAATAATTATTAAACCTTTTTATAGTGTCATCGAAAATCCTCTCTGCACAGTCAAATTATCATTAGGCGGTACCCCAATCAATCTACCGCTAATAAAACTTAATAAAAAATGTGAGCCGCCCAGCATTGTCCGATCCCACCAGTCACACATTTAATTTTGATGCCGTCCTAATATACTCAACGACGTTATTGTGCTGTATGTTCTACGAGATGAAAAAATATCGACATATATTTATTCCACGATCTCCCATGACCTTTTTGACCTAGCGGGTGTTTATAACTTCGTTCATAACCTCATATTGTGGTCCCCTAGTAGAGGTAAATAACCTTACTGACCTTCTACGATACTTTATACAATCTAAATATTTAACGAGTAAATATCAGTAAAACCCAAAATTAAAAACACCGTTGAATGAAACGAAACGAATAGACGTTCTAGACATTAATACTCTCCTTTATACAACACACTTTTGTTCGATAGCCTAGCCTTGATCAAGTCGGCGCCTTAATTGTGCGGCTCACATCGCCGAAAGTACTTACCGGTTTTCTATCTATAACTAAACTACACAAACGCGAATAGGCAGAAGGCAGCAGCGGAGTGTAGTGCTGAAAGTGGGCGGGGGGCGCGGGGCCGGGGCGGCCGGGCGCTATATCGAGCGCGCGATCACGGCCAAGGCCGCCGGCGAGTGACGCCATCGGCGTCGCCGCCGCCACTTCGGACGTTGCGACTATAATGCGCTATCGACTCTTCACGTATTGCTATATGTTGACATTGTACAAAGGAAAAAAATATACGACCGTTTGTTACATATCTGTTTGCTTCTATACTTTACATCCATAACAAATTTCGTGTAGGCTTTCTAGCACAGCGGGGCTGTCTCCGAGGTTATTAATTTAAAAACCTCGGAGGTCATATCGATCATTGATCGATATGATTTAAGGAGGCGATGTATGTAGGCGATATATATATATAGATCGTCGTGTTCACAAGGATGAGCATCGCCAGCCCCTAAGTTCGCACCATACACACACACTAACTCATATACATAAAATTTAATTTTACTTTATGATGAAACGCTAAAAAAGAGATAAAAATATAAATCAAAATAAATATTTTAAACTATTTTTTCTTTACGCCAATATCCTTAGTTCCAATCTTATAGGTATTGTACCTAGGTATAATTTTTTTCCATGTCATTGTATTTCATACTTCACACAGTTTTGCTCTTTTTTTCTTTGCGATTTTGTTTTTTCCTTTTCCAACCGTCGTTTTTTTGTGTTACTGTTTCCAGTCGTTTTACCTGATATTTCTAGTTTTTATTCGTCTTTGTTTCTAAGAATAGTGGAATATTTAACTGACAACTCCTTCCTTCCCACTGGGCCATGTAAGAGGGTAAGGCTAACTACTACAAAGTGGTATCCGATGCTGAGATGACGCTACGATAAAGTAACGGTATCGAATCTAAAACACTGACTTACAGCATAAAGTAAAACACTATTTAGAAAATTCAAGTAGTCATTTTGGAAATTATGTTTTTGTCTACTTAAAAACGCACTGGGGGTAATACCAAAACTACTGACTTACCTAATCAATTAGATTACCAAAGTCAGATGCGGCGGTATTCGCACTACAGAGCTGTATTTCAATTTAGATTCGTTTCATTTTTCAGAGCGCTGGGTATATACGCGACGGTAATAAAAGGGTCCTCACAGCCGTCGTTCGTCCTTTTTTACGCCTACACCTCAAATTTTAAGACCAGGCGCTCTCGTCGTACTGTAGTACTCACCACAGCGGTGGTCAGGGTTAGTACGGCAACGGTATAAATTGCATTTGATTGTTATTTTAAAATAATTTGTTTATTATATTGAAAAATTACGTAACAGTCTAGATGTATTCATGAAGTACTTTGCAAAATCGTTTAAAAATTTACAGAATGGCGTTGGATAAAATGTGCTTTAAATCATGAAAGAAATATGCCTTAGTAGTTCCGTTTTTGCTTTCCATTTAATTCTGTTGTATATTTAGTTGTTAAAGTTACATTGCTTTTGGCGTTAGAGAAAAATGATAAGAATAAATTCTTACGAAGCGCGCACACTCTGACATCTAAATCGACACTACGAAGTTGGTTGGTTTCTCAAGTTCTGCACGTGTTTCATATCAGTACGAATTAAATATATTTATATATAAATATGTGTATGTGTGTGTCTTTCTTCAAATTATAAGCGATGATGAATGATATTTATTCATCATTTAATGAATTATAAATGAATAATATTTACATTATCTTTATATTAATATTTAATAAATAGTTTATTAGTATATTAATTAATTCTGTTTACAGAGATATATAGAATAGGACAACGCCTGGGACCAATAGTTCAACATATACTCTCCGAATCGCACATTGGTTTATTTGACTTAAGTTGAAAAATTGAAAGATAAATTGAAAGTTGAAAACCTGGGGGCCGTAATAAGATTTAATAATCATTAGAAATGTTAAGTTTTTTCTACGATTATACTTCATTTTTTTCTTTATTTGCGTTCTATTTGCAAATATTAAGAAATCCTTCGACAGTCATAAAGAACTTATGCATAAAAGTCGGTAATCTTACTTTAAAACCTTATCGTAATCTAGTCGCAGTAAATTAAGGTTTAAAACAAACGGAAGCGTGTATAAAGAGGATGGTATACCCAGCGCCAGATTTAAACTTAATGCCGCCCCTGGGCATTGTAGAAAATGCCGCCTCAATACTGAAATTTTACTCAAAGTTATAATTTCGAGATCTGGTTTTTAAAAAATAAAACAACCAAAATATATCAGAAAATTTATTATGTATTATAACTTTAATAACATTAAAATTTTTTTTTTTTTTGTTCTAAGAATATTACTAAAATATAGATTATTAATTTTTTTTTAAATTCATTGATTGATTTATATAGTCTACTCTTTGAAACATGCACGAATTATTCAAAAATCTTTTTAATTTTTCGTAAAGACTACAAGTAATTTTTTAACAGAAAATAAAAAATCATATATTATTGTTTTGAATCATCTAGAAAATACATTAATTAAATTATTTTGATCATTAATTTCAACTAAAAGTGCCAAAATAATAATATACAAAATTTTGATTTAACAAATAATGCATGAATTTAATTTCTGGAACTATTCATTAAACAAAAAAATATAATTATTTAATTATATTGAGTAATTTTGATACGACTAAAAATTTTTTTTTCACTTTCCAAATTTTGCCGCCCTAGAAAATCTGCCGCCCTGGGCGCTAGCCCCGACTGCCCCTGGGGTAAATCCAGCGCTGGGTATGCCTACATAGTATTCGTATCTCCTAATTTACGTGATCGTAACAGCGTACTAAACGATAATACCGAGACATACTCAGAGGGTACCGATTTGTCGTGTTCGCAAGGATGAGCAACGCCAGCCCCCAAGTTCGCCGTTGAGCCGGCGGGCCGTTTTATTATTTAGGCTCCCATAAAACGAGCGGCAACGAAAGTCTTGACCCTGAACTCTATTTGCGGCGGAGGCGGTCGGCGTGACGCGTGCCGTCCCGTTCGGAATTAGCGGCGGCCCTGACCCGCGCTCTGCGGTACCTTCCCCATATACCAAAGTGTACAGATATATTGTATGTACTTCAACGAGGTTACATAACGCACGTAGGTAGGCTTACTGTAGGCGAACGGCCAAATCCAAATATAGTTTACCGACGTCATGAAGTCGCATCACCTATCAATAGCACTAGTCAATTATTAAGATAACTTATTCGCTATAATAGTTTATGGATTACCATTCGGAATACACCAAATTTAGAATTACAGGATTAAATGCAAGCAAATTTAGCTCAAAGAAACCGAACTTTCTTAATTTAGTACCGCAATGTAATTATTGAATTAGAATCTGGTTTGCATTCAAAATGAATAAAAAACGTCAATTGTAAATATATAGGCAACCACGTTGTTACATAAAAATATTTAAAAGTATATTAATACATCACAAAATAATATGTGTAACATTAACAATTTGTTTTACTTACATTTTTTTGGGTCCATCATGAACTCAAACCATAAAATAGGTACGAGTACATTCTATAACACTATACTGTATATATATTAAAAAATCAAATGTCTTTGACTGTGTGTAATATCTTTGTCATTTTTGTTGAGTAACAAACATCTGGGCTCCCAATCTTTATTCAAGACAATTAAAGTGTCTAGCTAAAGCTATTTGATTATTCATCTTTTCTACACAACAAAATTTATAAGAGGTGACGCTGTTGGTTAAATACTCAACTTTGTAATAATGCAACTTACTAGTTTTATTACAGTGTACATTTGCTTATTATTTCTAAATTAATAAACGGAAAAAGGAAAGAAGTTATAAAAAAAAAATAATAAACTATACTCCGGCATGATTATACTTCTGCTCTAGCCGCTTATAAATTATAGCCCACTGCTGTGGCGTAACAGTTATACATTCTACGAGCTACTAAACTAATTATATGTCATTTGTAACCTTTTCAATCTAATAGATTGGGTAAAGGGCGAGGTATCCAATAGCAGGAAACTCGAAGATAACGAGTTTTCCTAAAAATTAGATCTAATTAGATCAAATTTATATGTAAATGGTGCTTGCTTAATGGTGTAGAATGAAAACATCTTATATATATATTTACTGTTGTGAATAAACTACATTATTAACTAATTAAATAATTTGATCGAAGTAATATTGAACCAAATATCGAATACGATAAATAGAGATCGATAAATTGCGAAAATTTAAGTTTTCAAATTCTAGTGCGACAGGAGTTCGTAAAAAAATTAATTTTAAAATTTTCGTCTTAACGTAAAAACAATCTATTTAATCTTGTCTTTTTTTAGGTTTTAAGTAATTAAACGATAAGACGTTAAGCAACTAATAGAACACTTGTCTATTTCAGAGTGTCAACTGCGTCAGAGTTTTTACGACGTTTACGACACACATAAATATCTCACAGCGCACCTGGTAGTATATTTTGTAATTTACAAATTTAAATAATAGCGAAAGTTAAGGTAGTGTAAACAGTAAATGTGTAGTTAAATACTCGCACTTGACCCCGAGATGAACCTACAGTTTCCCTCTCAGACTCGAACGTCGAAGTGCGTAATTTGACATCTTTAACTTAAGAACGATGAGACGATTCGTTTTCGCAAAAGCCCTTCATTAACTTCATATTCGTGTGTAGCCATTCACGTCGCATGTCGATGTGTATTTGTTTAACGGTTGTGTGTGCGGAGCGTCCGCAGATGAAGGCGGAAGGTCGTAGGGTTGGCGGTCGGGGGTCACGCCCTCGCCCCCTGACCTTTGAGTGAGGGGATGCCCCCCGTGTCCACCCCGCGCCATCTGACGCCAGCCCTCTACAACGAGCTCTTCCTTTGTGCGTCATTTCGACATACGCAAAGAGTGATTTTATCGCAAAGCTGTGTATTTTTGCTGCATGCCAAAGACAATGTAAAAAATTACTATGAGAAATCAACTCATCGACTATTCCTCTATTTTTAAAAAACCAAGTTTTGCGAATCGTAAAAATTAAATACTTATACAAATAGATGTTTGTTTTGTGTCATTTTTCGTAAACCTTTTGGTAGAAAATAATAATTTATTTTACGTTTGTTTTAGCTGTCGTTAAACCAAATAGTTCGTCCTTTAATTTGCAAAAAGTTCGTTTATCAAAATTTATTATTATTTTTAAGGATCGGTGACTGTTTCGTCATTGAATAATGTGACGAGATCAAGTCGTCACAATGTGACGAGATTAAGCCTAGGCTTTTTGGCATGTTAATATATTTTTTACGTGCCTTAATTATAGTGGAATCGCTTTAAGACTAATCTCGATAAGTAGAAAACCTCCCAAAACTCGAAATAAAGTTTTGTACCCTTCCATTCAAGGTCCAAAACCTTATGTCGAAATCTCAATCCTCTTTTAAGTCAAAATAATCAGTGAGTCCTTACAAGCCATTTTGGTATATATTTTCTCTCTATTTATTCGAAAAAATAAATTGGACCTTAAAATCTCCGTATCTGCAATATTTTATTCTACAACATTCACAACCCGATTATCTGAAACATATTACTTCTATAGCTCGAAGAAAAATAAGTTACCGCCTTTAAGAATTCGTCGACAATGTCACACCATTGTTTCTTAGAAAACAGTTTAGGAATATACAATAAATAAGGATTACCAATTTTAAGAAAAAATAAGGCAATTTATGGTTGACGTTAACACGTGCTTGCTCGCTTGTCAGCTTTCATTTTATGTATTTATTATTATTATTAATTTCGTTTGAACTTAAGCGAAGCAAATCATTTCTTGTCGATTAAAAAAATGTCAGAAGTACATTGTTCGGTTCGATCGTAATACACATCAATTTTTACAACAGTTTACGAATAAAATTTTTAAAGCAAGAGTGCTGTGAAACGTAAACTGAAAACTTTGAAACTCGCTGAAAAGTATGAAATGCTCAAAGCTGTGATGTGCTTTCAAAAAAAAAAAGATTTTGCTGAACAATGCTTACTCTGTCAGCAATAATAAAAAAATCAAATTCAAAATATCTTTATTTTATAGGTTACAAAATAACACTTAAAATACGTCATAATTTTTTGTGAATTTACACTTTACCGCTCGTTTGGAAGGCAGTTTTCCCTCAAGAAGAACGAGCAAGAAACTTAAGGTTAGCTCTTTTCTAATTTTCACATACATAGCCAAAACAAATACAAAACCGTTAAGAACGAAACAACCCGGTAAGAAGTCGAGCCGCTTATACCCATTGATACTTGTCTTCTAAATATTCAGAAATTGTATAATACCTTTTTTTACTGAGTGATTGTTTAATAACACTCTTAAATTTATATAGGGGTAAATCTTATTGAATATATGCATACAGAGCTCTCTAAATGAATTTTTGACTTTATTTAGTCGACTAACATGTGAAATCAGTTTATTTTTATTTCTGGTATTGAGTTTACGTCGACTACTATTTCTAATTTTTTTTTAAATATAATAAATTTTCATAAATGAATCAGACATCATGAAAAAAAACGATCAAGATTTGTTTGTTTGTTTGTGCGTTCGTTAACTATGTAATTTGAATTTTATTTATTTCGCCTCTCTAACTCGAAATTCGTTAAAATGAATTTTAACGTCCACAAGTCGAAATAAAATACGCCTAAGTCGAAATCCTCCACAAGTCAAAAACTCTGTAACTTGTTTTTTTTTGGCATATCCCTTGATGTTTTATTTAAAGAGGTTCGATTGTTCATACAGGATCAGGTATTACGATAGTCGTATTGAGTGATCCAGTAACAATGCATCTTTTAATTAATGTTCTATTATCTTTATGTCTCACATGTGTTTTCATGGCTTCTTTTTCTTCTACAAATAATAATATGATGTAACATATTATAAACAACGTTATATAAGGTCGGAGAAAAAGTTTTATCCTATTTTCTACAAAAACAAACAAAATATTTTTTATCATAATTTATTTACACTTAATTAATATATATGTATTATATATTGTAGAAGCGGACCTAGGAATAGGTGGCACGTGAGGCATCCGGCCTACGTGCTTAGTTCTGCAAATGAGGGTGCGCGTTCGTTTTAAAATTAGAGTGGAATACTATATTCGAATCCGATTTCGCGAAGAACGAGTGAATAAGCTGTAGATAGAAAAATAGAGAAAGGGGACGAGGGCTGATGCCCAAGGGTACGAGTTTCAGTAGTGATAAAAAAGTGGATTGTTATAATTAATTTGATAAGATATCGTATCGAACTTCGTAAGGAAAGAAATATTGAAGAACTGATTAATAAACATGTTGATCCTAAATTGAAAACACTTTTTCATTTCAATACTTGAATCCCTGGACTTCGTCAAAGATCCTAAAGGTACAAAGGTACTCCGCTCCTAGTTACGCCCTACAATATATATATATATATATATATATATATATATATGCTATTTTGTAAGTAGTGACATAATCCCTTTGCTGTAGTAATTTTGGGATTTCTGATTAAAAACTATGATAAGTAGTTTTGACAGTCTTCTCTTGATGTTAACACTACCTAAAGAATTCTCAATAGATTGAAACGTGTGAAAATCTGAGGGTGCAAGGTCACGTCGATATGATGGATGCATTAACACTAACCCGATGGAACTCTCAATATTTGCTGAGTGGCTAAAGATGCGTGTGGTCTTGCGTTATCATGGTGAAAAACGATACCCTTTGTGTTGATAAATTAGAGCCGTTTTTTTTTCTACTTGTTGTTAAAACCTCATTAGCTGTTGGCTGTAGAGATTCGAATGATGGTTTTGCCTGGCGGTAAAAGGTCATAATAAATAATGTACTAAAAATCCCACCATACATTTAGCATCAACTTATTGCGAGTCAATTCGGGTTTCGCTATAGTCTGGGGAGCTATAGCCTTTTGACCACACGTTCTTGTCGTTGGTAATCCATTTTACATCACCAGTGATCAATTTTTTTAAAAACGGTTCGGTTACATTACGTTTCCATAGAGAATCGTAAATAAGTATCCAGTTTTTTTCAAATGGGTCAAAACTGTTTTGTTGTCAATCCCCAGCTAGATCGTAAGTAGCAATAGGCCGATCTTGCTCTACTATTTTCAAAATGGTTTTGACTTTATCCGTAACAGGTCGACCAGAGCGAGGTTTATCTTTCATCAAAATTACCGGACTGAAAATGCTTGAACCAGTTTGTGCTGCTCTTATCGACGCTGCATTAGGTCCATAAATGTCACAATTTTTTTTGCGGCTTGTGTCTATTTTTCCCTTTTTGTAATTAAACTTCAAAATGTATTGATTTCTAGTTTAGGTTCACACATGTTGATATATTATTTCAAAAATACATGAATATCTTTTCTATTTATAAATATTCTCAAACTATTATTATATTTAAATACATTGATTTTCTTAATAAACTTTATTCTTTTTTATTATTTTCTACATATTTTCTTTATTAGTATTTATTTCTTATAAATTTTAATATTAACTTATATTTGATAAACATCTGCCGGGCGTCCCGTGACGGCCAAAAGTTATTTGTCATTTTTTTCCTTTGCAATAAGATTGTTATGGGTTGATCTTGCATGCCTAAAATAATTAATAATTATCATCCTGACTCTGAGACATGGTAGTTAAATTTTGGTCAAAAGTTAAAAATCGCCTTTCCAAACAAGTTGAATTGAAATTTTAACTAAAGCTAAAAATTACTTATATCTGAATTTACGATTGCAGGTTAATTTTAAAAACCGGTCAAGTGCGAATCGGACTCGTATATGACGGGTTCCGCATCTCCGTACAATGTTTTAAAAACAGTTCAGTAAAAAGCAAGATAGATAGACGTGCTATATCAATATGTGGTTATCCGTAAAGAACTCTAAAGTAATGGTATTACATCCGTCAATATCTTTTTGACGATATACTGGTGAGCATTTTAATTTTTTTCTCTGGGCAATCAGATCCTATTCCATTTGAAATTCTATCATCCACAACGCCTTATGGTAACTGAATAGTGTCGTGTATGTGCCAGCGTTTATATAAACGTCACTGAATATGTTATCTATTTAAGTGTAATATCGTTGTAGCTACAACTTGAGATAGTTTTGATTTTAAACCAATTCGTTCAAAATATTGTTTTAGGGGTACATCATCATCACATATCGGTAATTCTATATTAAAATCGCTGCACACTTTAGTTGGAGTCAATGGTAGCGTTCTGTTGCCATCAAATTTGACATTACTCGTAGCATCTAAAAAAACGAGCAACAAAAGCCACAAAAAAATTTCTTGTTTGGCAATCCCTTTTAATATTCTTAACTTCATTTTATTTTTGTTATTTGTTGAAATAGTGACTATAGAAATATATATTCTGTGAAAATTTGAAGTGTCTAGTTAATGCCATTATAAAGTCCGAGTTAAAAACGCTGAAAAAAAAACACTTTTCTTGTGTGACGGCCCCCTTTGATTTTTAACTTTATTTTAGTTTTAGCATTTGTTGTTATAGCGACCACAATAATAAATTTTCAAGTATCGAGTTATTACCATTACAAAGATCGAGTTAAAAACGCTGAAAAAACATGTTTCTTGTATGACGATCTGTTTTAATTTTATTTTATTTTTAGTATTTGTTGTTATAGCAGCCACAGTAATACATAATCGGTCAAAATTTCAAGTCGCTAGCTTTTACGGTTCAAGCGATAGAGCCCTGTGACAGACGGACGGACAGACAGACAACGGAGTCCCAATAACAGGGTTCCGTTGACGCCCTTTACGTACGAAACCCTAAACACTTAAGAGGCACTATACTTCTTAAATACCAAAAAATTGGCGTTTAAGAGGCTATTTTTCCCTGAAATTAGTATTCGACAATGGTGAACTAGAAGTCCTGGAATAATAGAAAAAAATTTTTACCTATTTTCATATTATTAACCTTAAATGATGGTTCCAATAAATAATTTAAGTCAAACTAAACGATTTTAGTAAAGTTCATGTACAAATTTAATGGATTTTTTTTTCAACTTACTGGGCATACGGATCAAAATAAAGAAAAAACATTAATAAATGGCGAATTAATTTATCTATAACCTGTTTTCAAAGTGTCGACCTCCGATTGCAATATATAAGCGACAATCTAACAGGAAATTGTCTTTCAGCCTTCTAAATACGATTTAATTCCCGCGAATTCGTGGAGGCCGCTTCTCTTCGTTTTCTTCTTATTTCCTCTTCATTATTAACTTCACTGGTAAAAATTATTTCCTTGTAATAGATCTAGGTAAAAAAAGTCTTTAAGATTTAGATCCGGTGCACGTGCCGGCCAACTAATTGGCTTATGACGGCTAATCCATCTTTTTCAGAAGGCGCCGTTAAAATACTGCCTTATTTGCCTTGCGAAGTAGCGCTAGGGGCTGCCATTTTGAAATATTTATAGTAACACCCTATAAAATACTTATAATAAACCTAAGGATCAGAAAAAACATAAGTAACAATATCATAACTGGCTTATGAGAGCGAGCCGTTGGGTGTCGCTGCGCACCTCTTCCGCCATCTCTCCGCATATATGTACTTTTCTGTTTTAAAGTACGTTTTGGACGAAAGAATGCACAGGATCAGTGTTTTCTAAAGTGATATATCATTTTTGTACATTGTCAACATCTTGACTATTAAGTTACGTGACTTCAAAAAAAATTTATGAAATCGCTAACGATATTAACTTTGCTAAAATTATTTCAAATGTCTTAAATTTTTGATTTGAGCCATTTTGTACCAAAATTTATGATTGATAAGATTAAAGTAGTCAAAAAATTTTTTTTCGTTATTCGAGGATTTTCACATCACCACTTGGAAGACCGATTTCAGAGCAAATTAGCCCCTTAATCAACATTTTTTTAATGATTCACGAGTATAGTTTCCTCTAAGTTTTTAAAATTAGCCTGCAACCATAAATCCATGTTTAAGCAATTTTTAGCTTTAGTTAAAATTTTAACTCTACTCCTCTGGAAAAGTTATTGTGAAATATTTAACCAAAATTTTACTATATTGGGTCAGAGTTAGAATGACAATTCTTTTAGACATGATTGTACAACCCATACTCAAATTGCAAAAAAAAAAAAATTAAAAATATCTACTACAAAAAATAAATATTTTAAAGATGAAAAATCGAAACGTTCGTAAAAAAATTTAAAAAAATCTAGCTCGAAAACAACAAAATCTGGAATATACATGGGATATTTTTGAACAACCCTGGGTCTGAGAAATCAAGTTTTTCGTTTTGACGTCACTTTTTGGGGCAACTAGTATATTATGTATATGTACAGACAGCTAGAGACATGGATAACGTGACCATTCGTCCCGGTTTGGGCGGGACAGCCCCGGTTCCTTATTACGTAAAAGTAGAAATCGATTGCGATTCCGGAATCGATTTGCGAATCAAAATAGTTGGGTATAAAAAAATGTTATTCTTATACGCAATTTTGAGCGACTTTAAAGCATTAGATTAAATTAAAACTTTGCACACTTATCAAGGACCGATGGCTGTACAGTAATATGGTATAATTGAACTGATCTGATGATGAAGCCAGAAGGTAGGCACAGGAACTCTATAACAGAATAACATATCCCAGTTGCGTTTTAGCTTGTTAGAGTTGTCTTGAGACGTACTCTCACCGTGAGTGATTCTCAAGGCTTGATGATAGGGCCGAAAGTTAAGCACTAGCACTCCATAATAGAACAACGTAACCTAGTCGTATGTGTTCTTAATAGATTTTTTTAAGTGCACTTTGGCCATAATTGGCTTTCAGGATCTGATGATGGAACCCGACGGTTGGTACCGGAATTAACATATCATAACGGAGCAATATATCCTAACCGTATTTGAGCTTGTTAGATTGCCCTGAAATGTATTTTGACCATGATGGACTTTCAGGCTTTGATGACGGAGCTTCCAAATTTCCAGCTCCGTTATCAGACCCTGAAATCCAATCATGGTCAAAGTGTATTCCACGACAATATCAACAAGTCCAAACACGGCTAGGCAGCGTTGTTTCATTATGGAGTACTAGCGTCTACCTTACGGCTCCATCATCAGACCCTGGAAACCAATCACGGTTAAAGTGCATTCCAAGACAATTCCAACAATCTCGAACACCGCTCGGATACGTTGTTCTATTATAGAGTACTAGTGCCTATTTTCCGGCTGCATCATCAGACCCTGAAAATCGTTTATGGTCAAAGTACATCTCAAAACAATTTCTACAAGACTAAACACGGCTAGGATAGGTTGTTTCTTAATGGAGTTCCTGTGTTTATCTTCTGGCTCCATCATCAGATCCTGAAAATCACTCATGCTTAGAGTACATCTCAAGACAACTGTGACAAGCTCAAACACGATTTAGATATGTTATTCCGTTATGGAATTCCTGTGCCTACCTTCGGCTCCATCATCAGATCAGTCCAATTATAGTATATTTTAGTAATGTCACAGATCATCGATAAATGTGCAAAGATTTTATATAATGTAACGACTTATCTAAAAAAAAATTATTTCACTTTATACGAAATACAAATGACGGAAAATCTATTATAAATCGCTTGAGAATCGCTATAGACCAGTTTTCGCTTTGACAACGTAATTTTGGAATAATTGCGAAATCACGATCCCTAACGGTATTTCAATTCAAATATGCCATTAAATTCCGTTTTGATAATTTAATAATTTCATCATAGAGGCAACACTGTTGATAGAAAGATAATTATCATTTCGAAATATCAACTTAGAACTTACTAAAATAATTTTAAAATCATGCGAAATCAGAAATCGATTTCTTTTAGATAATAAGGCCGCCGGTTTCAGGCAGTCTGTCCCGATGTCCCCAGCGAAGCCAACATAGTCCCGGTTTTGCAAGCAGACCCAACAATAATTTAAAATTTATTTTTTCCGCTCGAAATGCGTGGCCCGACGCCCAGCACGGGGAGGCAGATGACGGAGCGCGCCGCCCGCGCGGTGCTGCACCAACGCGTGTGGGCAGGACAGATAAATCCCTTCCACCCAAATTCTTGTAAAACACTAAAAACTTCTTTTTATTATATATTTCCGCAGATGTGTCCCGGTATGATAAAATGAATAAATGGTCACGTTAGACATGGACCGTGTCTGACACCACACGGCAGTCATACCGGCGGGCCGCTGACATCGTAGGTTGCTCGATAGTAATAGCAAAAACTCGGATTAATTACATTTTATTACTTTCATAAGTAATTAGGTATACACAATATAATTTGTTTTACTGGCTTATTAATTTGAGTGCCTTATTTGAATTTATTGTTTGTTGTTACATATATATAAAGTATTTGAATATTTTTTGGCTCTTTTTGCACAATTACCCTTAGTTAATTTATACATGAATGAGTACCCATAACTATTTGGAGAAAAATACACCTGCCTTATTAACAACCTTTGTTTTTAAAGTTTAGTAATTTAACTAAATTAACGTTTTAGGTTTTCTATGTTTAGAACCAGTCAGTATTTTTGAGTTGTTTTTCACTAACAGGTACTAATAACAATAACGTGCATTAGCAACATAATTGTTTTATTCATACAAGTACATGAAAGTAAATAAATTATTGCTTTTTTTCGGTATCAAAATATTTCTAGTACATGCATTCTAAGGGAACAGTTAAATAAAATTGTATCTTTCTCAAAGACTGAATACGATCGGATATTCCGTAGTCTTTTTAAGATTTCACTCGCTTTTGTACCGCATTTTCATGTAAAACTAATTTATTGTCTCCGTTTCTTTTGAGTTTGCCGAATTTGTTTAGTGTTTTGTAGAGATTAATTTAAATAGATTTCAATGAGATTATTCTATTATACGGTGATTATAATTAAAGTTGGATTTAGTTTTAAGATGTCAAAAAGTAGGAGTCTGCTCAGTGGGTGTATCCTTTCCCATTATACACCATGCGATTTTTATTTATTTCCTAAACTAAAAGAAAAACTTCAAAGTGTTTTACGGGCGCCGAGGAAGCAACGGCTGCATATGAAAAAGCCGTCAAAACGACTCCTAAATGCCAATGGTAAAGTGTTTCTCTCAGTACCTAGTTCCATCGAATTCAGGGATGTATTGATCTCAACTGACACTATTTCGAAAACAAATAATAATAAAAGTAACTTGCTAGTTTGCTCAGTTTTTGATTTTGTAAGGACTTTCAGATTGACCCACGTAGACGCCCAATTTACCTCATAACACGACACCATTTTCAGTAAAACTTATATTTTAACCATTGTCTCTATGTAATAGACAATATTTTTAAATAACGGCCGTGAACTCGTTGACTGAAAAGGTGCTATTTCTGTCTATATGCTGATTCTGTGAGTTTGCACTCGCAGTATGCTCAAGAAGGCACATGAATTTGAAAATGAGGTAATATTTGTTACAAAACATGCACGCCGATTTGAGAACTTCCTTCTTTTTGGAACCGATTGAAAAAACTAACCTACTGTTAATATAGCATATTGTTAAAAATGTAAAATGTGATAAATTACAATTATACTTATATATGGTAGATTCGTCTTTTGTGAACTAGAGGATTTTATCGTGAATCTTCAATTTATTTCAAGTTTGTCTTTGTGGATATATATCTTAGACTTATTCGATAGGATTAGGCCTATTTGATAGGAACAATCCCTTCACACATCACTTCCAGATAACTTAAACAATATAGGCATATAAGCAATGCACGCCAGGGGAGCTTTTTGGAGACGTGTTTTCTTACAACTGATTGACATACAACATTAGCTTAAACAATTTACACGAAATATATATAAATGAATATACACAAATCTTCCTCGTGAACTATTCTATTAGTGAAATCCCTGCAGTAGTTTCTGAGATTAGTTTTCACACATAGGCGCCGCGAAGGACTCCAATTAGCAATATGCGAGAATTTTATTTATTTGCACCTTTTATTACACACTTTCAGTAGCATAATAATAAACACAAGTTCTGCCGTCTTTTTTGGTATACCTATCTACAACTTGGAGGAACGAAAGGAATAAAAATTTCATGGACTTTTTCATATTGAAAAATAGGTAACGCGCTCGTTATACATTTCATGTAACTACAAAAAAAATATTTCATTACACGCAGCTCACGTTAAAATTTATTTGAAACATTAAGTTATTACAGAAAAGTGTTTAATTCTTAATAATTTATTAAGGAAAAAGCATAATATTTTTTTCTATATTTATTGATGCGTTCCACTAAGCAAAATATTCCTCCAGCCGTTCCACATGACAGTCGCAGCGAAGACGTCACTCTGACGTCATTATTTTCACTTACACCGAGTTCACGATTCATGGGTCGAAATGGACGTTGAGAAATTTGATGCAAGTTTTAAAAGTCAAAGATGGCGACAGACAAAAATACTTATTTTAATGGAAGCTTTTGTTTCTCCAGCAGATGCTCGACGTGCGGCTATAGATAAATATAATTATGTTAAATAATTTTAATGTATATTTAATAGCTATCTACTATTTTTTTCTCATCCGTCTTACATAACCTAACTTACTAATAAGCAATGTTCATTACAGTTGAGAATATCCAACGGTCTCTACAAGACATTTTGATATGTTGAAAATTAAATTATTTAAATATTCGACTAAAATAAAATTAAATAGTATGTATTTTTTTGATATATATCAAGTTGATAAATAATTATTAAAGAGTATTATAAAGGCTAACAAATTATAACATAACCTCTAAGTTTCTTACTTAATTTCGCCATTTTTAATGTTTACATCGACGGTTAGAACGCTCCTTAGTCCATTCCACACGGGTTTATGATTGTAACACTCGCAACTGGAGCGCAAAAAAAACCGCGATCGGGAGCGTAGTTGTTGTGAGTGCTAGTGGAACGTAGCGCATAAATGTTATGCTGAATACAGCATGGCAACACTTCGTATCAACGGCTGAAACTCTTATATATGTAGTTTATCACTTATGTGCCAAAACTCTCAGACCGTGAAATTGCACGCGGATACGTCTGTCATTTTAATTTTATCAAATCTGAATATCTATATCAGCCATACTCAAAGTGTGCTCTGTGAAGCTCTAGGACTCCGCAAGACCTTTAAAAGGACTTCGCCATAGTAATATCAAACTAAACCATAAATAATGAAGTACACATGTCACATGATAGCCACTGCATAATAAATCTATAAGTGTTTCATTACACACACACTTCAGTCTAAAATGTTTCCGTCGACAATATGTCGAGTGCGGCTGGTCTAAATTCGTATTAACATTTATCTATGGCCACAATCCATTAACTATGTATCCAATAGATGTGAAATTTACATGAATTTTACTTTCCACTTGATAATCTCTTATTCGTAATTTACACTTTGCCGTTCAATCAAACGCTTCACACAACTTTGCACATTATTGTGCAAGAAATTTTCTATGATTTAGAACTTTTACAAGACAAAAGAAATGATTTGCATTGACCATTATACCAAAAAAACGCAAAGTAAGATTTGTCAACAGGCAAAATTCGCCGAGTAAAAAAAAAATTGGTTGCCTGTAAAGTCGGTATACGGGCGAAAGTTTTACGTGACAACGACTTTGAGTGGTAAAATCATTTTAATGTGAATATTCATTCGTATAGTAGGAAGAAGGATGAAATAATAGTAACAATTTAAAACATTTATTTATACAAAGAATTATATTTAAAACATTAATTTATACAAAGAATCTCGCACTGAATTTCATATTAACAAAATTTTATTTTTACCTTTACACATACATACGTATTTATATACAAATATAACTACCTTCACATTATCACTACACAATCGTTTTACAATTAACTGGCAACGTGTAAACTTGTATGCAGGCGCCTAAGCGAAATAGAAGCGCAAGACATGAACCGGTGTGTATGCCTATCTCTCACTCTCTCTCGCTGTCTCTCTGCTCTTAGGCGGGCTAACTGTGCTCGAGTGGAAGGGACGCGTGCCTTTCACTTTTATGTCTGTCTCTCTCGCTCTTAGGCGGGCTAACCATGCCCGAGTGGAAGGGACGCGTGCCTCTCACTCGCTCTCATTGTGAGCGCATAACGTGAGCGGAGCGTAACGCAGTTTCTTGAAGTGTCACCCGGCAAACCAATTTATAAGACGTTGTCACGTCAAAAATGTATTTAACTCATTTTTTGACAAATTAATGGGTAAGAAGCACGAACAGCCCGCAGCAAATGCGTTCCTCGCCTGTTAAAATAGTATTCTTCAACTTTGCCTACGTTAATTTATCCAAACAAAGTTGTCAAAAGTTCGTATTGAGTGTAGTGTTTGTCTGTTTATTTAATCATTGGATTTCGCTCTGAGAGTATTATTCTATATAATGAGATTGCAATATTAAAAATGATATATGCAGTACTTTAGGATATAAGAGCAGCGCAAACGTCACAGAGAAGGAATTTCTTTTCACGTGTAACTCTATTTAAAACCATATTTGAAAATTTATTTTTACATTAGCAAAAACAATATCAATAGTGATTTATTTTATAAATCAATCAATATGACATTTCCTTTTTTTTTTTGTCTTCAGGTAATTTTCGAAATGTTGCAATAATTTAGACAATTAGTCATATGTTCAAAAATTCTTGATTTATTTTATTACATTGTCTCTCGAAATCATGGCCAAGTTCCCTAGGAATCTACAATTGACAATCACTTTATAATTTAAGACCGGGGAAAGCTTATAATAAGTAAACTTAAATTTCTTGACAATAGATTGACTTTTATCTCGCCTTTAGGTACTATGAGAAAAGCACCCACTTCGCCCTTGCGTAAGTATTCACAGACATCCCTGCCAGTCTCTCCGTTGCTTTGGCAACCAGTCTCGACGACTACGGTTGCCACGGACGCCTGTCAATTGTTATGGCGGGAGGGGCAGATTTCTTGCGCTTCCCCCTTTCTAAATAAGATCGGGGATAAGCAGGGAACGCGTGAATTCAGAATCAATAACTTCAGTTCTGTGCTGTGTTTAAAATAGCCATTTTGAATCTAACCAATATATTTATAATGGCCAAACTTTCCAATGTTGTCGATTCCAGGAACTCTACATTTATAGTGCTAGCACCTTCAGAGTCGGTTTTATCTGGTAGTTGATTCTCAAGGTCTTGGCTTTTAGCTTGATTTCCGATTTGTTTAAAAATGCGAGCATTTGAGAGACCAAGTGAGTATAATGTAGGGCATATTGTTATGTAATTAAGAAACTACTGAACTGGTTTCATTAAAAAATATGGGATTGTAATCAATTTTTTGTAAATATAGCACATAACAGATAACCTAAATTTAATGTTATGTTTTTGATAAATAACAATCCATCAAAAGCATACATTAACATTCTTATAAACATGTATTTGTTTCCAGATTTTCTCAAAATTATTTTACATCATAGACAAATTTATGGGACCACCCCAGGATCAACTTTATAATATAAATTGAAATTGGCTAAGTAATTTTCAATAAACCAGTGAACATATCTAAAATAATCACACATGACGAATATATAACGCTTCTTTTTTTTGGAAGTAGGTGAAAAAAATTGTGTGTGTCAGCTCCGACGCACGACTGGAGTTTACTCCTTTAAGATGATATTGTACATATAGATTAGTATATTGGTAAATGAAAGCATGTATTATATTATTCAAAGCATAATACACAATTCATTTATTTATGTTAATAGTAAAACAATTAATTCGTCATTTAAGAAAATATTGAAAATAATTATGTTATACAATAAAATTTTTAGTAAGACTGATTTTCTCTATCATTGACGTTATCTTGCGTAATATTTATCACAGGAACAATAGCGATATCATTAAATACTGAAACAATTGGTTTGTGATAACTAAAATATGATACATGAATGTCGGAAGATACGTGTGATATAAATCGTGAAAACATCGCATCAATAGTTGTACCATATCTAGTTGTCCCTAGTGTTCTGTCAGAAATTAAATCTAAGTTCAGTTGATCTTTCAGAAATTGTACTAAACGGAAACCATCTTCTTTATTAAAATCAATATTAAAATCTCCACCAAGTATAAGTGGTATTTGTCACATTCTGATTGATTGAAATGTAAACAGTAACCATGACGATTTATTTATTTCAGTAACCATGACGATAGCGTAGTAACGTCATTTATCTAACACTTGATTTTACTCCCATAAAATTCCATACCCCGGGGCCTAAATATGAAATCGATTCTTAAGGAGTAAACTCCAAAAAAGTAAGTTGTTTTAAGTCATACCGGATTCGGATTCGCTAGGCAATGAAGTATGAACTTTGTTTATTAATGCAGTAATAAAATTCTACATGAAATTTAATTGTATATAAAAAATTCTGATTCCAAGTTTTAAATGGTATGAGTTCTGGAACATTAATGACACTAAAATGTAAACATTGTGTCAAATGAAAAATCTTGTGTTTAGATTCTGTCTATAGATAGTTCTTTGTAGCAATAGAGAAATTGAAATATTTCATAAAATACTTGCAGGATTTCATTTTAAACAATATTATAGGGGTATGGAATCACTTAACTTGAGAAATCATCTCCAATTCAAAGGTGAAAAATTCTTAAAAGATACAACCATAAATATACATAAAACATACATTATTAAATAACAAAACTTTAATATTGTAAATGTATCTTAAATTATTACAATTTAAATATAATTATTTTTAAAATTTATTTTGCTTTCTTTTCCTTTCTTTTAGATAAACCTTTTGATTTTTTGGAGTTGCCTTTTGCTTGACCTTTTGATTTCTTTTCTTTGTTTTTTAATGCTCGCAATTCCTTTTTCATTCGAGGATCAACCATTTTGAATCGTCCTTTAACTCCAGGAGGCCGTTTCATTCGTTTCGCAGCATTTTGTTTTTTGGCAACCACGTAAGTCACTTTCTTAGGTGCATTTGCTTGCGCCTTTTTGTATAGGCTGTAAACATACAATTGATTACAAAAATCCGATTTTATTTAAAATTTTATTGAATTAAGTAAATTCATACCATTAGTCTTTCATATGCTTTATTTTTTTTTGCCATCTCTATGGTTTGAAATGGGATATAATGTGAGCTCATATATAAATGTGTACAAAGAAAAAGTGATTCAATAGTACTATGTCGAATTTGTAGTTTTTAGAACTATATATATGCAAGACAGTTATATTATTCCAAGAATATACATACTGTTTTATCTGATTAGCTTTTTCCCGTTCTGAGATGTCGGCGTTCTCGACCAGTGCTTCGACCTTCTTCTTGGCGCGTTCCATCCGTTTCAACATCCTCTTCTTCTTTCTAGCCTTGGCCTCTACAACTTTTTTAATTGGCCTGACATTGATTTCTTGAAGACGATTTTTGTATTCCTCTTTATATTTCTAGAAAAAGTTTAAAATTTTTAACTAAAAACTACATTATTTCTAATGAGATGTGACACGATATCAAAGAGTACCCACATACACGAGTAGTCATATGTACATTTAAATAGATTTTTTTTTTATTTTGTGATAAGCTTGATTGCCAAGTGCTTTGTCATTACAATACCTATGCCGCAATAGCTGGACATTGAGATATGATTATAATACTACTGAACTCAAATTTATTATTCATTTGGCACATATTACTTTTTTGATTTAATTTAATACCTCAGGCACTGCCACCGGTCTTCTCATATGTTTCTTTTCATCTTCCAAAAACCACTCTGGTAAATTTTTATCCTCAAATGCATAGCGGTTCCATGCATCATCAATTAAATCTCTTTTAAACTTCTTAGATGTTGCTATCATAGTTCCTAGGGCTAATGCTTCAGCATCCATTTTCAAGGTTTTCTTTAATCTCTTAAGATCTAGAAAAATATAGTACTCACAATTTAATATAGTATTTAACTATGTTATAATGGTGTCCCCCCATTTTTCTTTTATTTTCCAGTCTAACAAAATGAGAGAATCTACCATAGAAATTCAATACATTTTCAAGTCCAAAAAAAGGAAAAATAAAACACAAGCCACAAAAAAAATTGTGACATTTATAGACCTAATGCAGTGTTAATAAGAGTTGCACAAAACTGGTTGAAGCGTTTTCAATCCAGTAACTTTGATGTCAAAGATGAACCTTAATCTGGTTGACCTGTAACTGGTAAAGTCGTGTAAGTCATGTAAGTAAAAATGACATATTTTGAAAAAAGCAAAAAAAAAAATCGGTATATTAGTAGTTATGATATTGCTGAAAAGCTGGGGATTGACCACAAAATAGTTTTGGCCCATTTGAAAAAACCTGAATATACAGAAAAGCTTGATACTTGGGTCCCACATGAATTCATTAAGAGAAATCTAATGAAATGTGTACTCATTTGCGATTCTCTATCGAAACATAATGAAACCAAACAATTTTTGAAAATATTGATCACTGGCGATGAAAAATGGATTACCTACTACGACAACAATGTATATAAAAGATCATGGTCAAAAGGTCAGCAAACTCCAGACTATAGCGAAACCCAATTTAATTCACAATAAGTTGATACTATGTGTATAGTGAGATTGGAAGGGCATTATTCATTATGAGCTTTCACCACTGGGCAAAACCATCAATCTGGATCTCTACTGCCAAAAGCAGATGAGACTCAAGCGAGAAGTAGAGAAAAATTGCTAGAATTGATCAACAGAAAGAGTGATTTTTCACCATGATAATGCCAGACCACACACATCTTTAGCCACTCAGCAAATATTGGATTTGGTTAGGAAATGTTAACGCATGCATCACATAGCCCTGACCTTGCACCTTCAGATTTTCGCTTGTTTCGGTATCTCCATTGTTGAACAAAATGGCACATATATATATATATATAATTAAATGTAAATAAAATATGATAAAAAAGTATCTTGAATTTGTATATAAAATATGAAAAAAAAAATTCCCCACCTCTATATTAAATCAAATAAGGATCCAAAAATTGATAACATGAATAACCAAAACTGAAGATAAACATAAAATTGTTCAGGGAATTAGAATAGTAATGTTTATTTTTATTGTATTATACAAAAAGATTTTATCACAATCCTGGCATAAAAGAATGAGTGAGTATATGCTAAACAGGAATAGAAAAAGAATGAGAAGAATATTATTAATTATGTAATAAAATAATCCAATATCATTTATTGCTATGTGTATTTTGTACATTGGTGATACTAAAAAGATCTAATTATGAATCTTAATCTTAAGTGTAAATCTTAATCTCACCTGGATCTTGTTTAACAACTTCAAATGAGTTTTTATTTTTCTTGTCGATTTTGGGACTGGGACCATCAGAGATTGGGAGCGGCGCGCTCTGTTCCATGTCATAATCGCTGTCTGAACTATCCGAACTATTTTCATCGGAAGTCTCCTCTCGAACAGATTTTTTTGTTGTTTTTATATTACTAACGTCGGCTAGCGCGTTTTCCGCGACTGTTTTACCTGCAACAAGTATTTACGTAAATAATTATGAAAATGAACTCTGGAATTCAATTGAATTTAGAACTCTGAAAAATTTGGATCAGAACATCACAAATGACATCGATGCCAGCAGCAATGCTCAGGACAGTAAATTGGGTCATGTTTACAATGGAATTCTAGGCAATTTAAAACGAAGTCTTGAATTTTCTTCCTATGACATTAACCCAACCATAGCAGACTTCGAATCCAAGCCATGAAAACTCAAGTTAGCAATGTCACAAAAATACTTCAATAAGAATTTAAGGGTTAATAGCCTTTTTGGCTACAAAATGTATACATATTTTTATTTTTTAATAATCATATTTCAAGAATACAATTTTATTTTTTGGAACTGTGTTTACATCACCAGTAAGGGCAAGGCAGCACTTTACTCTATTAAGTCCTAATGATTAAAAGAAGTTCAAGATAACTGTTTCTTGAACATTGGTTCAATTGTTATTGACATCAAATGATTGTCAGAATTTGTAGTTTGACAGTTTCATTAAGTATATTTTGATTATTAATTAAACAAACATAATAAACATTATTCATTGTTTGAGCAGTTAAAATTCAATTTTAACAGCTCAAAAGAAGAGTTTTTGCTGTACAACGCGCATATCTTTGGCACTGTGAAATTAGTCACAGAAAGCTTTACATTGTCGTAAAATGGGGAAGCAGAGAAGGGTTGGGGAAGTGCATTGTATCATTTGCATGTAATGCAGAGCGGCAAATATTCATGTATTACACTGTACCTTTATTATGAAATATTCAATTAGTAAAGTAATTAGCAGTAACTTCTAGAATGAGGTAAGAAATTAGAAATACAAAGCTGATACAAGTTATTAAACTTACTTCATTGTAATGTCTATTTTAACAATAATTTATTTGTTTTACTTTATAATACATTAATAATGTAAAACAATATCTGTAAAACCATCGGCTTTAGTCAGAATTGATGTTTTAGAATATTTTAGATAAATAGTAACTATTGTAAACTTTTCGTTTCAAGACCACTTATATTTACACTACGAAAATCCCTTTACATTAACGAATTTCACTATTGAAACGAAACACCATTATATGAAACATGGTGACATTATTATAAGAATTGTGAAAAGTTAAGTGTTCAATATTTTTGTGGTTTCTACAAAAAACTTAATTTTTTTTAGAACTGTCTCACCTTTTTGTTTATAATTTTCAACCAATTTATCCAAATCAACGCCTTCATCTTCATCCTCATCAAATTCTTTGAAAGCATCTTTCTGAAACCATAGCTCCGCTTTCAAGGAACGTTTCGATACTGGATCAGTATCATCTAAGTCTGTCAGCAATGGGTGTTTCTTAGGAATGCCCAATGACACATCAGATTTGCTATTTTTTAATGTATTCAATTTAGTTACTTCTTCCAATTTGTCAAAATCATCATCAGAATCAGGAAAACCTGGTAACAAAAGGAGAGCACATTAATAAGAAGGAATATGAAATACCAAAAATTTTTCTTTCAAGTTCACTACTCATGATGTGAGTCATACTAACTCAGGAACCACTAAATAATCTATTACTTTAATAATTTTATAACAATGATATTACTAATATTATAATTATATCAACAACAGTATATAAAAGTGAGTTTATTTTGAAGCTTTACAGTTACTGATAACTTTTTCCAGATAATTATTACAATAAGTTATTTACCTAAACCATCCTTCTCCTGTTCATCATCTGAATCTGATTCCAGTTCAAGTTCACTCTCTGAATCCTTATAATAAGCACCAGATGAATCCAGTTGTGAGGAATCTACATCATATTTCACATATTTTGGTTTCAATTTAATCTCATCATCTGACCCTTCACTTTCATCTGCTACTGTATCAGGTTGTTGATCTACAATTCTCTCTAATTCCTAACAAATACAATCATATTTAATTAATGTGATGATTAAAAAATGTATAAACCCAACATTAACATCATTCAATCTAAAGCAAACCAAAATCAAATTAATAATAAATCTGATTTTGGTTTGTTTAAGCAATTATAAAAATTATTAATTAATGGAACAAAAATAATAATATTCTGTAATGTTATAAAACAGTTATGCGGCTGTGTGTGTGCATTATATCTTAAATATATCTTTGAAAAACTGATAACAACATTAACTATTTAGAAGGGACTGAAACAAAAATAAATGCTTTTTCTTATTTTTGTCTATTGGATTTTGATGGGGTTTTCCCTTTGCAAGGTTGGGGTTCAACATAAAATCAAATCACGTTTCACCTAATTCCTTTAAAGTTATTAATTTTATTCTAAACCCATGTAAAATCACAGACAAAAACTAGCATATTCATAAAATTAGTTGTACAGAAAACTTCAACTCAAGCCTTATACATATTTAGAATTTACATACAGAAAAAAAAAACAAAACACATTTACAAAATAATCATATAAATATATTGTTGTGTGATTTACAGTCAAATCACTCTGTAATTTAGTCACATAATTGTCTAATTAATTGTGTCACAATTTATGATTACATTCCCAAAATTTACATTGTTACGTTCTATTGTTATCATATAATGATTTGTGTCGATTTGTTCTTATTACAATAGGCCTTCAAATATAAACAGGAACTTTTAAATAAATTTAATTTTAAAGGAAATTAAAGATGAAATACACACTGAAAAAAAACTTTGGTAAAAATAACAAAATAAGCTATTCCCTAAGGTTATAGGACCTACATAAGTATGACCTTATTTTTATTAAATAAATACCTTTGGAGTAACTAAATATATTAATGTAAATTTAATCCATCTTATAGTGAATTTAACTGATTCATATCGTCGGCACACCTATGGCGTGATGTAATCTGTTTTTTTTTTTGTTTGCATTATCATAAAAAAGTGTGTTTGTATTTTGCAGAATATTGTTGTTAACATAAACTTTTAACTAAAAATAATATTCAAATTTGTATTAGACAAAGTAAATTTATTTTCATCAAAACTAATTGTCACTGTAAGACATTTTTTTAAATAGTATGACATACCAATGTTATTTTTACAGAAAAAAAAATTGTTAGTATGTTAATATTTTCTACCCTTACATTTCATACACTATTGAGAAAGTAATGTTCAAATTAGAATGGCTTAACCAATTTACAACTACATTGAAAAATAATATGAAAATAATTTTGAACACAATTCTATTTTTCACTATCTTTTTATGTTAAATTTAAAATACAATCTTATTTATATTGCAAAAGATTTTCGTATTTTGTCATATAATATTTTACAAAACACTTTAATTTAAAGCAAAAAAAGGTTTTTAATTCATTTGGAAATAAGTTATAATCACTTTTATGAATAAAAATATTTGTAAAATCAACACAATAAAAGCTTAATTTTTAACATGTCTCCTAGTTAATGTTACATTTCATACTAATTATTGTTAGTAAATAATGTTTGTTATGTTTACCATGAGAACTGTTTTAAGTATTTTATAAAACTTAAATTAACTAAAGTTACTACTGTGTACTATTAAAAATATTATGTTGCTATTACTAACAAAGTATATTGGTCTTTTTTGCAAACCATTCATTTGAATTGACTATACTCAAATTCAACCATAACTTTATATTTAATACAAAATTGTAATTTTATATTAAATTCTTTTGCGATGTCAACAATAAATTGTCACAAAAGCGGTTTTGTTGATACATGCATTGTTTTTTTCAGTGCATACTATTTTTCAGGTCCCCTGTTAATGTTATATACTTATTCCTTCATTTGGGAAGCTTATTTATTCCAGAAGTTAATTTTTTTTTTGGCTACAAGTCAATCCACTTTTTCAATAACAACATCATTTGATTTGAATTTCTTTCCTCCAAAAAAATTTTGAAGTGGCCCAAAGAGGTTGATGTGTGATAGCGCTAAATTGGGATGAAATGGAGTGTGCGGTAGCATATCCCACTTAAGCTTACATAATGTTTCTAATGTAAAACAAGCAGCATAAGGACTAGCATTGTCTTGGAGAAAAGAAAGAGAGAAATGCATATTCTTCTCTTTAATCAAATAGCCGGCTTCACTTTTTCTTCTAAAATTTGATCATAATATTCAGCATTAATACTCCTTTTTTCTGTGAGAAAATCAACATAAAATATCTCTCTATAACCCCACAAAAATTTTACCACAATTTTGTTTGTTTCGCTTTTCGTGGGGGATGAAACCCAAAATGATGCCACTCCATACTCATTTGTTTGGATTTATGAATAAAAAAGTGTACCTATGTTACATACATCACAGGTTATTAAAGAGTTCAAAAATTTATCTGTGTCCCTTTGAAATCATTCCAAAAGTTGTGTTATAGCAACGGACCTTGCTTCTTTGTGTTTAGATTTTAAATGATGAACTCCTTTTAATTTCACCTTTTGTTCCCTTTTTATTTCAAATTGAAGATTTTTTTTATAATTGTGGCTACATTCCCGATGCTGGTGTTGAGATTTTCTGCTATTTCTTTAAACTGTTATTTGTCAATTTCATATAATAACTGCTTAATTTGCTTTTTCTTCATTGATTGAAGTTCTTGACCGATGACTATGCGATTCATTTTTGACACTTTCCTGACCCTTTCTAAACAATTTGCACCATTGATACATCCTAGATTGAGAAAGGCACTCATCTCCAAATTGTATTTGAAGTCTTACAATAATTTTAGGTGGAATAACTCCTTCATTAAATAGAAATTTTATGATTATGCACTGTGGAATTTTACTTTGTACCATATGTTTAGATATGACGATTACAAATGATGCAGGTGAGTAAATAAACAAACAACACTGCTGAAAACAAGTTCAGACAGGCAACTATCTTTCTAACAATGCATACATACTTCCTACCTATTTGAGAACCCAGAACATGAAAATTCTTGTTTTTATTTGAACTGCCTACATATTTGTGTACGTTAGTTCTACAGTTATTATTTATCACAAGACAACCTATACTTTAGGATAGCCGGAAAATTCAACAATATCACTTGCTAATGGTAAAGCAAAATATAGTAGAGAAACTCCAATTTAAAAGATAAGAGAAAACCTATCCTTATTGAAACCTATACACAGAAACTTGAACTTGAAACCGTTCATATGGATTCAAATTATTACAAAATATAATTATTAACCGGTGTGTTTTATCTGGCAACCCCATTATGGAACAATGCAAGATGTTAAAAAAAAAATTATTGTTTACTCATGTTATATTGAGAAGACAAAAACTCATTAATTTTTTAAACAAAATAGTCATTCCCCTTTACTTTAAATATATTACCTTGGCATTTTTTACATCACTCAGTTTAAACATGTCATCACTCTCCATGATTGGACCGTCATCACCTTTCAAAACCATTTTGAGATTCATTTTTTCAGCTAACTTTTGTCTCTGCTTGTTCAATTGTTTTCTTTTTCGTTTAAGTTGCCTCCTTTCTTCATCCTGAAATGAAACACATATTTATATTATAATAAAATTCTAATAGCAAGAAAATAAATCTAAATAGAGATCTGTGACTATTACATTTCTTCTATAAATTGGTTTAAAATCACCTTTGGAATAATTAAATAGATATTGGCATTGTTGAATAATTAACTTTTAATCTCTCTAAGACATAAATGCTAGAATGTAATGTCTCTAAAACATTTATCTTTATTACTACATTTTCATTAGGTCTGGATCTCACACTGCAATATTCTATCACAGTAAATATTTTTATTTCATACACATGTTGATTGACACTGTTTCATGTCAGTCAACAGTTTAATATTGATAGTTATGTTATCATTGGGATATGTGATTTTGTATTGGCTGTTTTGAGTATTTCTAATGCTATATTTCTCAAAAACCATCAATTCATTGACAATAATGTGAAGGTGATCATGCTTGCTTGAGCCAGGACTTTTGTCGTAATGCATAGTCTGGCGATTTACACTGGCTGTCCCAACGGAGATAAAACCTAATCTTTAATTAAATTTATTAGATTATACAGATTTCTTGGCAAAACTGAAGATACAATTATTTTTACCAAACATATACTTCGAATCAGTAAACACTGCTAATACATGATAAAATGTTATTCAATATTAGTAAATATCAACAAACAAGTTGCTTTAGCAGATGTACTATTTGCAATGGACACTTAGTTCAAAAAAAATTTAACATAATTATATGAAGCACCAGAATATAAATGTAATTTTTGTTGAGATTTGCTAATTTATCATGTGTAAAGCTGGATGTGTATCTACCGTTTACCTAATTTCCACAACTCTCTCTTCGAGAAAGTAATGAAGGATGTCTTGAATATCAGTAATTTAAACCAAAATATCTTAGTTGATAGTGATTTGAACAATAATTTTTGATAGAATAAATTCAAAATATTCCATTATATATAAGCAGTGGCAGCTCAGCAGTCAAGAACATCGATTTACGATTTGAAGGTACCAGATTCAATATTGATCAGAGGTAAATTGACGAATGAGCTTTTAAATTAAATTAAGTACTCAAGTGGTACAAGTATTAGGAGTACAAATAAGTTTCCGCCGTTTTTTGTCAATAAAATAATATTTATTGTGAAAGAATGGTAATTTAATTTTAATCGAAGTATTGTCCATCACTAGTAACCACTTTTTTCCATCTTTCAGGCAGCATTTGAATTCAAAGTCTGAAGAATTCCTTATCTTTTAAGGCAATTCACGAATTAATTCAATTTTTGGTATCTTCATATGATGTGAACCGCTGCTCTGAGAGAGCATGTGCCATTGACTGAAATAGATGATAATCGGACGGTGCAATGTCTGGTGAATATGGCGGGTGAGGTAGTATTTCCCAATCAAGTGTTTTCAAATAGTTTTTCAATGAAACCGCTACATGAGGACGAGCATTATCATGTAGAAGAATAATTTTGTCATGTCTGGAGCAGTATTGAGGATGTTTTTCCTTCAGACCTCGGCTCAATCTCATCAATAATGTTCAGTATAGTTCCAGTGATTGTTTCGTTTGGGTTAAGCAACTCGTATTGCACCACACCCAGCGGATCCCACCAAATACACAGCATGAGTTTTTTTCCATGAATATTCAGTTTTTCTATGGATGTTGATGCATAGCCAGGTAGTCCCCATGATTTACTTCTTTTTGGATTATATAGCCAGGTAGTCCCCATGATTTTCTTCTTTTTGGATTATCATAATGTATCCATTTTTCATCACCAGTGACGAATTGATGTAAAAAAAAAACAAATTTTTTTTGTACCTAGCCAGCAGCAGTTCACGCATAATCGATGTTCAACATCTCTTGGCTTTAATTTGTTTGGAACCCAATTACCTTGTTTATGAACAATTCCTAACAATTTTAAATGATGCGAGACTTGCAAGTTTCTTTTGTGTTTGAGACGAGTCTTCCTCCAATTCTGCATCCTCATAAATTTTTGGCCTTATACTGCGATCTTTGTCTTCTATGTCAAAATCACCATTTTTAAACTTTTGAAACCACTCACGACACATTCTCTCACTCAAGGCAGCCTCATTATATGCTTCTACGAGCAATCAATGTGCCTCAACTGCAGACTTTTAAAGTAAATTAAAAATTCCCACAAATGACACTTATTTGGCTCAAATTTAGACATACTTGGATAAAAAAAATACATGATGCTAATATGAAGTTAATAATATGATAGGTTTATGTTGTTCTTGAATGAACAACCTAATTTTCAAGGCAGTTATCATTTGCAAATTCTAACATAAGCCTTGTGCCATGCCATCTGTCTCAAAATGACAGAAATTTATTTGTACTCCTAATATTTGATATTAATTTCAATTCAATGTCTCCACACATTCCTGAGAAAAAAAAGGTATTGATAGACAGTTAGACAGATAGATGTACAACTAAGTGATTCTACAAGGATTGCTTTTGACATATTGCATCTCAAAAAGAAGGCAAAAATGCCTATTTACGGAAAGTGCATTATCGTGTTCATAATATAAAAACAAAGTTTGCTTCCATTTTAAACAAAGCATCCCATCATATAAAACTCACATGATAAGTACAAAAATTCTTTAAGTATTATTTTAAAGTATATAATAATACCTAAAGAATATGAATCTGTTCTAGTTATTCAAACATTTTGAGTATGAAGTTTTACATCCGTCTACTTTACTGAAAAAGTTACAAAACTATTTATTCACATGTGAAAAAAAACTGATAATCTTTGAATGACATTGTTCTATGGTATATGTAAATACTGTAATATGGATATACCTGTAACTCTGCTATGTGTTCATCAATACTCTCTTCATCTTTCTCTGCATTTGAATCAGCAACCAACGTTTTAGTTTCAATCTCTTTCTCAACATCTTTCTGGTCAACCTAATTTTAACAAATATTGTAATAAAAATTGTTCAAAATGACAAAAAAATTAAATAATTGGAAAGTATAATGAAAAATTAATACCTGAGCAGTTTTCCAATCTTTAATTTGTTTCATCCAAGAAAGTAAAGCTTTCAAATCTTTTCTGCCCAACACTTTAATGTCATTACAACACTCCTTGATTTCTTTACTTGTTTTAGGATGGTTTTCTATACTCTTGTCATCAAATACTATCTAAAAAAAACAACATTAATTTTGTGCATCATAATTATAGAATTATATCAAATTCCATATTTGAATATCAAACCTGTGAACATTCACGAAGTAAATCTATGGGGTCCTCTGAGCTTAAAAACTGTGAAATAGGAATTTTGTGGTGCAATGTATAATCATTTTCTTTGTATCCCTGTGCTTTAAGCTTTTTTTGCTTTTCAGGATGAAAAATGTTAATTTCCTTTTTCTTTATTATATCCAATTCTTCAAAAACATGTTTTGCATCTAGGAATTTGGGATCAATAACATCTGGTGCTACATAGCCTTGACAAACCACAAAAATTTCAGAAGATTCATTACGTGATGCTTGAGGTTTTGTTGCATGGACTTTCTTAAAAAACTGTTTTAAAACCCATAACAAAGCATGATAATCTTTAGATCTAAAAACTTTTGTAACAAACCAACCACCTTGTCTTAAAAAATGAGTTGCTAATTTAAGAGCACTTAAAGTTAAACATGTTTGTTGATAGGCATCATGAATCCAGTTCAAACCCACATTTGGTGCTCCATCGTGAAGAACAACATCAGCTTTCCAAGTTTTCAGTTCTTTTGAAATTGCTGATTTGCATTTCTCAGTTGTAATATCTTCAGTAAGAGCTATACAACCTGGTACAGGTTTAATGGGAAATAGATCAACACCAACTACTATGCTAGAAAGTGGCATATTTTGATGAGCAACTTGCATCCATCCTCCTGGTGCTGCACATAAATCTATGCAAACTCTAGATTTTTGTAAGAATCCAAATCTTCTATTTAATTGTATCAATTTAAAGGCAGCTCGAGAACGATAACCTATAAATAAAAATTATTTGTAACAATATGTTGAATACAAGTTTCTAAAAACGAAATACTCTTATGGGTCAATATTTACCAGTTTCTTTTGCAAGTTGATAGTATTTATCTTTACGTTGTTTCCCAACTTTACTCTTTTTAGCCATGCTTTCACGTGTCAAATATTTTATGTACTATTAAATAAATTTGTTAAATGAACAAATTTCTTGTACTAACAAAAAAATATACTTATTAAATTATACATATTAAAACCAATTTTCAGCGCTCTTTTCTAGGATATTTACCAAATTCACCGGTACTTATGAAAAAATTACAATTTACGACAAAATTACTAGGAAAACTTTGCTCAGTGTTGTCGCTGTCAATATTTTGAGTTGCCATATGTCATACAAAAAAAAATTATTTAAATAGCATTAGTATAATCATTATTAAATTCGTATTCATAAGATAGCCTTTTGACGTTTTCATTGTTTTAGCAGCTCTGGATTAAAATTCATAAAATTACTAACTATCACTACAAACTTCGCCCAAGTAGGTAATAGATACGAATCTAGATCGAGATTTTGATCATTGTTTATAAGATCTTAATCTCGACACGTATTTATGAAAAATATTATAAGCTCACTTACGATGTGTGATTATATTTTCAAATTTCATAGAAAATATACATCGTTTAAAAGCCTACACGTCTCAGATACACGTTATTTTATAAATTATGTAAATTATTCATTACGGACTCAAAGACAAATCACAGTTTCAATGGAAAAAAAATTAATTTATTCTACTTTTAAATATATATTAGGTAACTAAATTTATAAAACTTGATTGATTTTTTTTTTTTGAGATATTAATATTATATTTTAATTTATATATTTAAATATTATGATAAACAGATATGTAGTTAAAAATGTATAACTTAATTAACTTGTCCTCGCACTTACGTTGTGAGCGATTGTATATTTTGTAAGGTATTCAGTGACTTCTGTACTAGATTCTACACAGCTGGCCTTCATCTATATATGGCAGTATTTCAGAACCTTTGAACGTATCTAGCTGTCTGGGTAATGTAAGTACAAACATATATAAAATTCAAATTTCATAGTATAACTTAAGTAGCACCATAATCCATTCAATTTTAAATGTGTCTGGCAAAACTATTCAATCGCATAAAGTGTCTAATAATGAATGGAATGAATTATAATAGTGCTCTGTATAAAATATAAGAATCAAGTATTATACTTTAAAAACTTCGATAAAGAAACTTAAAGATCTTTACTGCTTATTATCTGCTAAATGAATTGTGAGTTATTATTAACAACAGCCAATTGCTACAACATACGGCAGTGCACTTCTGCAAAAACATTTCATGTTTTACAAAATAACGTAGTATGGAACTTGTGAGCTTTTGTTCTAATTGTAAATATATAGAGTTCGCGAATAGTATCGCTCATAAATGTGGGCATAAGTATGTATATGTTCGTATATGACAAATACCGAGTCATGGTTTCCTCGCAATTCCATTGTCCCTGCTTTTTCCTGCTCACTTTACTTTCCCTCTCTCACTTGCGCTCTCCCTATTTTAGAATGTGGCAAATTGCGCTCACAAAGTAAATAATTAAAAGTACAAAATAACTCCCCTTAAAAGTAAAACTTAAATAAGTTCCCCTTCTGCTTTCCACCATCCCCGGTTCCAATATCTAAGCATATTTACATTTTAAAGGCAATTTTTTTGTTTAGAATAATGCAGAGTACAATGAATCTGTTTGTTTATATTACGATTTGATGCATTTAACGCTTGTTGTTTTATAAGTAAGTTGTGATTTGTTCTCATTTAAACAACATTCAAAACCAGCAGTAAAGGGATATATATATACATATTTGGAATTAGAGTACCGATTAGTCAGTTTTATCTTTGCAATCAATGCATGTATAAGTCAAGTGCGATATATGCTAAGTATTTAGAGGTTTCATAGTAATTAAGTGTATCTCAATGTTGCTAAATATTTACCTTCTATTTTCTGTGAGTGCACTTTTCATCCTGTTTCAATCTTCAAACAACCGATGGAGTCGTTTCCTAGCAATATCCTTCCTCTCGTCATTCTTTTTACTGTACCTAACGTTCTGTCCAAGCTAAACGAACAATAATGAACATAAAAAAAATAATAAGAATTCTTCTTTCTTTCACACAATTTATTTATGTAATATTTTGCTGGTATTCAAACTGGTGATGAAATTTATCATTCGTTCATTTGTTTATTCCGACTACTGAGCTTCTGTTATTGGACATGAGCCTCCTCCTTAGGTTTCCACGACGTACGCCCCTGAGCTATTGTTAACCGGCTCTGTATCAACTGAAAAACACTGAAAAACTATTAAAAAAACAATAAGACACTAGTTGAGAATAAAACTACAACTTAATTTTTAAGGGCGCGTAGAAAACAAATACTTAATTTCTCCAGAATTCATTCAGTTATATCATATTTGACGAAGTAATGCAATAATAGTAGAACAAAAGTGTGATAGTATTATTTTTCAAAAAAGATGATAATACCTTACTGAAATAATTTTCTCGAGTTACTATACAAATAGCTTAATTTACCGGTTAGATGGCTTAATTTCAGCCACCTGAATAAATTAGTTTCTAGAAAAGCATCAACACCATAAAGTGCATCCATGGTACTGCAGTATCAGAGTCAATATTTAATTAATTGCTAAAGTTGTTATTGCATTGATGTTTGGTATCGGTCAACTTTCTTCACAAAAATTGCACCAATCGAAAAAAGTAGATCAAAATGGAACAACGGTTCGATAAATATTGTAGTTTAAGAATTACAAAAGTGGTGTTTTATGTAAGTAAATCTAGATATTTAAATTCGGAAAGTTGAAAGCGAACTAAAATTATATTTTAGAACTCGGAGAGCTCATAAAGCTCAAAAAGCAACCTTTTGCATTTAAAATCAATAATTTAGTGCTAGGTGTATTTTTGAAGACTGAGCTTGACAGTAGCAAAAACGTTATAAAGTTAGTTAGGACGATGTACCGCGACCGTCGTCGTCTGGCGTCCAACTCGCGTTATTCGCGGACGATACCGCGCTCTTTACGGAAATAGGAATAGAGCACCTGATTCTCGTCCTCCCCTCCAGAGGGCCATTGACGAGCTAGGGTCAATGGTTCCGGAAGTGGAGGATAGAAGTAAACCCCGACAATCAGCAGCCATACAATTCTTGGTATGGTGATTAGGAGTCGACTCATTGTCGACAAAACACTCCAATCTTAAAATGTTGGATGCGATCATTCCGTGGCAACGGAGCTACAAACACTTAGGAGTCACGCTCGATAAAAATCTACACTTCCGAGATCATATCGAGCGTGTTAGGGAATACTACACTTCTTCACAAAGCAAGGCCAGGGCCTTGGTAGAGAAAAGTAAACCATCTGACGTAATAAACGTACCCATATACAAAATGTGCATTAGGACGGTGATGACATACGCGTCCCGTTTTCGCCACGCCGCCCAAAGCACTACATAGACTACAGGTAATACAGAATAAATTCTTGTAGAGCCGCAACGGATGCACATTGCGTGTTCGTAATTCAATTCTCCAGGGACTTAGAACTCCCCACTATTTCCAAATATATGGAGGACGCATCGAAGCGATTCTTCGACATCGCGGGATCACATCCCAATGCGTTTACGCGCGGCGGTTGACTATCAACCGCGCATCCCACCCATCCGTAGGCCACGAAACGTAATTTACCGATCCACCTGACGCCTTGGCAGCGGCAGCTGAAAGCCTTAATGACGTCAACGATATGCATGACTGACGATAGAGTAGGTCTATCCGTTAGTCAGGTCATCGACCGCTCCTTTACTCCACCCGGGCCGCCGCTAACCGCCCCGGCTGCAGGAGGGAAGGGAACTGACCCGACGGTTTCCTGCGACATCCCATGCCGACGACTTCACCAGGCGTCGTCCATGGCGTGATGTCGCCACGCCGTCGGTACCGTAGCCGTGCCGTCCGGTTGCACTCGGTGAAGCTATCAAAGTCGTCTGACTTGTCATCTGACTTCGTCTCGACCGACTAAATAGGCATTACAATGACCCAACCACTTCACCAGGAGGAATTTTAGTGGTTT